>JARJPL010000662.1:0-30781 GCA_030782805.1 Aschersonia sp. MBC 622
GGCACAGATGCCACAGAAGACTTTGACAACGCTGGCCACTCGGAAGACGCATTCGACATTATGGAAACCTATAAAATCGGCGCCCTCAAGGGCTACAAGCCAAAGGCCCAGCGCGAGGCCATTACAGTGACACCAGCTCCCGAGATGGAGAAGCCGGCACCGGGCAAGACACACTCGCTTCTACCGAAACACGCAAATTCTGGCCTCTTCTTGCTGGCCGTGACTGGCGTGTACTACGGCGCCCGCCGTCACGGCCCCCCTACACCGAGATGGCTGCTGTCCATCCTCGACAATGAGACGCCTGGCCGACGTGGCTTCGGCTTCACCAAGGGTCTGCTGGCAGGCGCCGGCATCTTTGCCGTCGTTGGTGCGCTCCTTGCACAGCGTTTCGCGCGCATGGCCGTCCAGAGCAAGCCCTTTAGCAGCTACCCAGCACACATGCGAGTGCCCGAGCCAGTCCAAGAGGACACACTGCTGCAGCGTGGCCTGCTCGACCCCGCCACGTATTTGCATCTCCCGCTCAAGGCCAAGGTTCTGCTCTCGCCCAACGTGTATCGCTTCACATTCACTCTGCCCACGATGGAGACTGTTCTCGGCCTACCCATCGGGCAGCACGTCGCCATCAAGGCGGGCGTGGCTGGCGAGAGCGTATCGCGCTCCTACACGCCCGTCTCGAATAACGCGGACCGCGGCGTGCTGGAACTCGTCATCAAGGTGTATCCCGACGGCAAGCTGACAAATAACTACCTGAAGAATCTGCAGGTGGGCGACGAGGTGCTCTTTCGCGGGCCCAAGGGCGCGATGCGGTACACACGCGGCCTGGCAAAAAGAATCGGCATGGTCGCGGGCGGTACGGGCATCACGCCCATGTTTCAGGTGATTCGCGCCATTTGCGAGGACGACCGGGACTTGACGCAGGTGAGCCTCATTTACGCCAACAAGACGGAGCAGGACATTTTGCTGCGCAGGGAGCTCGACACGTTTGCGCGCCGCTACCCAAAGCAGTTCAAGGTCTTTTACCTCTTGGACACGCCGCCCGATGATTGGGCGTATGGAACGGGGTACTGCACGCAGGAGCTCATCGAGGAGAAGCTGCCGAGCGCGAGCACCGATACCAAGATGATGCTGTGCGGTCCTCCGGGTATGGTGAATGCGGCCAAGACTGCCATGGTGAATTTGGGGTTTGAAAAGCCTGGTGCAATGCCGAAAATGACGGATCAGATTTTTCTCTTTTAGTTTCTGGGCCTTGAAATAGTCCAAGGAGGTCTCTGTGCGTTTATTTCTTGTTACTTGATTTGTTAGACTTGCAGCCACTTTTTTAGACAGCCCAGGACTCGATGGTTTAGAAATGCATTAGAGGGAATAGAATTAGGCTTAGCTATAAAAATTATCGTCATCAGTGACTGACGGCATACTCTGGAATCCAATCTTCTTCTTCTTTGGCACAGGCGCCCTCCCTCAATCAAGCATCTACTTTCGCATCCAAATCTCCCCAATCGGATCACCCGGCTCAGCTACGCACCGCCATTCGCCCATGCCGAGATGCTTTGGCGCTCTTCGCTTGCCGCGCCCTCCCCCACCAATAATGAGGTTGCCAGGGCGGTACATTTCATCCCTATGCATACGACGCAGAACGCTACCATGGACTCGAACGCCTGGAGGAACGTCCCTCACTTCTCCTCTGGGAAGCGGCCAGCGAATGGGTTTCCATGAGCCATCCGGCTGAAGGTCCATGCGGCGAAACGGAAGCCACTCCATCATCCGCCAAGCTGTGACGGCAATGAATCCCAGTCCGTCTCCGTACATGAGAGAGTCGTGGAGACGTGAGGTGTGCGATCGATGCAGGGACTCTGTAAAGATGGAGGAGTGCTGAGACTTGTAGGAATTCTGAGTCTCTACCCAGGTCGTTTCACCACCAATTGATGGGCTGCCTTGGTCTGGGTTCGGACTCTCAGGCCCTTGCACGTTGACGACTACCTCGGATTCAAAACAGCCCATTTCAATGAGCTTTTGCATGTCGAATCCAAGGCCGGCATTCATTGCTTCTCGCACAATCCACGTCAGAGGGACGTGGCTGGCGCTCCTGCAATCGCCAGACACGGGCCATCCGCCGCCAATATCGGCGTGGCCACCAGCAAACCAGACTTCGTCAATGTCTTGGCCAACTTCTTCTTCAAAGTCTGGCTTCTTCGAGCTTGCACCGTGGCACGCTTGTCCATGCCCGTTGCGGTGCCAAGACTTGAATGAGCGCGTTCGAGGAGCCATCCGGTACGGAACGTGGCGACTGCGCGACCTGCTGCGCGTTGCTGCCTTTTGCGGCGCCGCCGCATCGGCCGGCGAAAGCAAGACTCTACCTGATCGTTCAGGTCCATGATGATCCGCCTCCTCCTCTTCAATCGCCGTGTTTTGGGTGCCGATATTCTCCTCGTCGGCTGCGTGATGCTCGTCACCGCTGACATAGTGCTCGAAGCTCCTTCGCACGGGGGCGAGAAACTCGGAGAGACGGCGATGATGCGGTCGCCTATCTTGGTGCGTCTTTTGGTACAGGAGATCCTGGCGAAACTTGGCTCTTCGCTCGTCGATGCTGACGGCGTGACGAATAATCTCGGCGCTGGTTCGCGCAGTGTAGGGAAATTTCGCCCTTTGCATCCAAGCGCTCTCGAATCGGGAGACGGAATTGACCGTATCAAAGAGCCCAAGGAATCGGATTCGCCCAACAGGACGGGAAAAAGTCTCTCGAAAGTTCTTCATAAAGGTGTACATTTTGTCAGTTTCGTCGTCCACCTCGGTCGCGGCGTCAGAGCCGTCCTCGTCTCCGCTCTTGCCGCCGTGCGACTTGCGGCGGCATTGCCAGCGCGAAAATGCCCGCCATGCAAATCGAATCATTTCTTCGTTTCCATGGGATAAGAGGCCAATGTAGTCGAGCATCTCTGCCAAGAACCGCGCAATGTAGGCGCCTCTGCTGAATCCAAACATGTAAATTTGATCGCCATTTTGATAGTAGCGCATCAGAAATCGGTATCCGGATACGACATGCTGATCAAAGGTTGATCCGATGGCCGAGTCTTTGGCCTTTTTGTAATGCTCCGTGATTTTGGAAACAATACCCGACTGCGTCAAAGCCTGAGACGTCACATAGGTTCCGATTCCAGCTACATCATCGCCATCAGCATGGGACGAAGGTAAGGGGACAGTAAAATACGACATACGCTGGTAGTAGTGATATTGATTTTCCGCGCTGCGATCCAGCATTCGGAAAATTTTCAAAATATTGCTGTCGCTGTCATCGCCATGGAATTTATTCCCAGTTCCGTCAAAGCAAAGCACCAACTTGCGTTGGCCGGGCTTTGACGCTTCGACCGGATTATCCATGTCGAAATCCGACTTTTGAGAAGATGGTTAAAGAACACTGAAAGAACTGACAGTGGCTAATCCTGTTGCACCAAGTTTCGTATTTGGGCATCTCTGATTGCCCGCCCGTCTTTGGGACGGCACGGGCCTCGGCATTTGAAGTTCATGTTGGGAGACATACTTTCCAGCTCGCAGCGGGGTAAGAACATCAGTTGTACCAGTACATTATTGCTAGACAGCTTTGATAGCATTCATGGCCCTTATTGAGTGGTCGATCGATATTGCATATTGAAACCTGCATAGTGCGGAACTGATCCGGGACCCTTGCCATGACACTGTCTAAGCTCAGCCAGCCACCTTGGTCTACCTTATTTCTACAACAAATACGAAATCTAAACTTGATAGGGACCTTTTTCTTCGGACTGCAAAAGTCCGAAGTGAAACACGCAGATTCAGAATGCTGCCAAGCGGCCAAGCTGCTCAGCTGCCACCAACCTGCCAGTACGGAGTACAGTACGGATTACACGAAGATGGTGATACGAGGAGCTGAGAAACTTGTACTCTGAACCTGGCTTCCCAACTTGATTTCGCATCAGGTTGCGTTTTAATATTGCTTAATACATAGTCCTAAGCTATAACACTGTAGAGAGGGACTTGCTTGCATGGCCCACAATGTAGCGCACGGGGTCATATTGCTTCTTCTCTCATGCATTGATAAATGCTAGGCTTTGGCATAATGGCCGTCACCATTGAAAAGCAATTTCCTGCCTGTGATTAAAGAGGGGCTAGACCTGGCTGTAAATGCATGTCTCGGAATCTGCTTGCAGCTGAATTTAGTCCAAACAATTTATTTGGCGGCAGATAGCTGGGGATGCAACCTTGCCTGCACGATGATGTGGCTTGCTTTGTGTGCGGCGTACGAGCACGCAAACTAGTCCTGCTTGCAGCTGAAGTGGGAGCACCTCATAAATTGTCCAATAACAGATGTTATATATCCAATGCTACTCAGTATGCCGCGGCGGCCCGAGTCAGACCACGAGCACGAGCTGTCTTGACAACATTGGAAGATATTGGGCGTACTGGTACATGAGAAAATCACGGCAGGCCCACAGTCATCACCTAAAACAGATCTCGCAGTCGGTCAAAGAAAGCATATAGTCTGACATTGGTGTACTCCCAGATTTGCTGGTTTTTCCATCCCGGGTCTGAACTGAACCTCTCACTTGACGCTGCTTGGGGATTCTATGCAAGAATGGCAACGCAGAAAAAGACTTTGTCCGTAGCTGTGGATGGCCAGAATGGCCACAACGGCCACGCCACCAATGGACACACAATCGGTTCAAATGCTCAGAAACGACAGCCATTGCCAAAGTACCCAAAGCCTTCCAAGACGAATAGCCAGGGGAGCCCATCGCATCTTTCCGGTATTTTGCAACTGAGAGCCGCCTCGCGCAGACCATTGCCGACGGAGATGGGAGATGGCACCTACCGGTTCATCAAAAGCCGACCCTCTCTTCTCAGAGACTTGCGAAGCATGACTTGGTCGGGTAAGTATTCTTGATAGCGCTAGCAATCTCGAGTATACCCTACTAATACCATCTGACATCAGATTTCAAAACGATCAAAGCGATTGTCGCTGCCAAGTTGAAGCGAGAGACACAGACAGACGACAAGACCATGCTCATGGAAAAAACAATCCAGCTCGTTGCCGGTCTACCCGACTATTCTAGACGTCAAGAGCTGTTGACAAACGATTTTATTGACAAGTTGTGGTATTCATTGGACCATCCTCCGCTACTCTACATGGGAGATCAGTATCGCTTCCGCCAGCCCGATGGATCGAATAACGTAGGTTGCAAGCTCGAGTTTGCATTGCACTGACTCTCCAGACTGACTTGATCATGTATTCAGAACCCTCTTTTGCCTCGTTTGGGAGCAGCTGGCACCGCCTACTCCAGGACCTGCAAACCGCGTGGAATGGGTCTTGGTGCTTTGCCAGCCCCCGACACCATCTTCGAGTCCATCATGGCACGAAATGAGTTTCAAAAGAATCCAAACAATGTTTCGAGTATTCTGTGGTACTGGGCGACAATCATCATTCATGGTAGGTACCATTTGCGATGTTTGCCGCGACCTTTGCTGATTGTTCACCAGACTTGTTCAACTCCAGCTCGGCCGACGGCAATATCAACAACAATTCGTCCTATCTTGATCTCTCTCCACTATATGGAAACAGCCAGGCAGCACAAGATTCCATCCGGACCTTTAAAGATGGAAGATTGAAGCCAGATGCTTTTGCCGACAAACGCATGCTGGGCAACCCCCCCGGTGTCTGCATTCTTCTCATCATGTTTAATCGATTCCACAACCACATTGCAGCCAACTTGGCTGCCATTAATGAGGGCAATCGGTTCCCGCAGCCTACTGCAGATGTTCCTCCCGAACAAGCCGCTGCAGCGTGGAAAAAGTACGACGAGGAGTTGTTCCAGACTGCACGTCTGGTAACATCCGGTCTCTACATCAACATCACTCTCATTGACTATGTGCGAAACATTGTCAACTTGAATCGTGTTGATACGACTTGGACGCTTGATCCAAGACAGGAAATGGGAGTCGCAGTCGGGACGCAAGAAGGATCGCACAGTGGTGTTGGAAACTCTGTGTCTGCCGAGTTTAATCTTTGCTACAGGTGGCACTCGTGCATCTCCCAGAAAGACGAAGAATGGATGCAGGATTTCTTTACTGGGCTACTGGGTGACAGCGACCGAGAACTCGATTTTGCGGCACTGATGACGGCCATGAAGAAGTTTGAAATGACGTTGCCCCAAGACCCAGGAGAGTGCACCTTTGGCAAATTCACTCGAGGTGCAGACGGCCGCTTCAACGATGACGAGCTGATGGAGGCTCTGACTGCGGCCATTGAGGAGCCCGGTGGCGCATTTGGAGCACGGAATGTGCCTAGGATAATGAAGCCGATTGAGGCGCTGGGTATCATTCGTGGCCGTAAATGGCACGTGGCGAGTCTGAATGAGTTTCGCAAACAATTTGGCCTCAAGGCCTATGATACTTTTGAGGACATTAATTCCGATCCTTATGTCGCTGACCAGCTGCGCCATCTGTACCAGCATCCGGACAATGTGGAACTCTACCCGGGCATCGTCGCCGAAGAAGCCAAAGCGCCCATGGCACCTGGAGTCGGAATTGCCCCGACATATACAATTTCTCGAGTCGTCTTGTCCGATGCCGTGTCTCTCGTCAGAGGAGACAGACACTACACGACCGACTACCACACGGGCTCCTTGACAAACTGGGGTTTCAACGAGGCCAACTATGACCTGAGCGTCAACCATGGATGCGTCTTTTACAAGCTATTCATCAGAGCCTTTCCGAATCACTTTAGGGAGAATTCGGTGTATGCTCACTATCCTATGGTGACACCAGTAGAGAACCGCAAAATCCTTGCCAATATGGGACGAGCTGACTGGTTCAACTTTGACCGCCCAAGCTACGTGCCGGAAAAGATCGACATTATTTCCCATACCGCCTTTAAACACGTTTTGGGCAACGATGCAACGTACCATCCGGACTGGAAACAGGGCTTGGGCTACTTGATGAATGAGCGCAGCCTCGAAACCATGTTGGCAGGCGGGCCAGATTTACACGCCATACAGCGAAGCTCTGTCGGTGCCTCATTATTTGGACAAGAGTGGAAGTCGGCCGTCAAGCAATTTTACAACAACATGGCGGAAAAATTAATGGCGCAGCATTCGTACCAAATTGCAGGGCAGACACAAATCGACATTGTTCGCGACGTCGGCAACTTGGTGCACACACATTTCGTGGCTCGCGTGTTCAACCTGCCACTCAAGACAAAGGACCACCGAAAGGGAGTATTCTCCGAACAGGAACTCTTCAAGTTTTTGACCATGATCTATGTCTGCATCTTCCTGGACTATGATCCTGTCAAGTCCTTTCCGCTGCGCCGGGCGGCCAAGGCAGCGTCCGCGCAGTTGGGCGCTCTCATTGAGGCCAACGTCAAGCTGGGACTTTTATTCGGCATGCGCGGCCTGTATGTGAAGAAGTTTAAAAATGACGTGCTGGCGCAATACGGCCACCAACTTGTCCAAGCCTTGGCCAAGACGGGGCTAAACGCCCATGAGATTGCGTGGAGTCAAATATTGCCGACGGCTGGCGCCATGGTGCCAAACCAAGCACAGATGGTGAGTAGTTGCAAAAAAAAAAAAATTATTGTGTGGCTTTTGATACGGAAAAACTTACTTATTTTTCTTTTTGCTAGTTTGCACAATCTGTCGATTGGTATCTATCCGAAGAAGGCGAACCTCACCGAGCCGAGATTGAGCGCATCGCCGCCCAAGAATCGACCGACGCCTCTGACGCCTTGCTCTTGGGCTATGCCATGGAAGGCGTGCGCATGGCTGGAACCTTTACGCTGTATCGAAACGTGGCGGCCCCAGATACGCTGAGTGATGACGCAGGCAGGCCATTCCCCGTCCAGCATGGCGAAAAAGTCTTTGTCTCTGTGACGCCAGCGACGAGAGACGGCGGACTCCCTCATCCCGAGAGGGTTGATCCCAAGCGCCCATTGGACTCGTACGTGCAGCACGGCTTGGGCCCCGAGCTCTGTCTTGGACGCGAGGTGGCGCAGACTGCCTTGATTGCCCTTTTCAGGACTGTTTTCCGCAAGAAGAATCTTCGCAGAGTTCCCGGGCTGCAGGGTGAGCTGAAGAGACTGGCCAAGCCGGATGGCAGTCACGGATTCATGACGGAAGATTGGGGCACGATTTGGCCGTTTCCAACAAGCATGAAGCTAATGTGGGATGAAGAGTAATGAAGAGTAATGGGGTTGTGTTAATGTATCTTCTCTCGCTATTCTCTTGAAACCAAGCACATTATTCTTAAACCATTGCACCCACGTACGTAGCTGCTCTCACGAAAGGTACCAGTCAGAGGCAATACAGTGAGACTACTCTCATGTACACTTGCAAAGATAGGCAAATCCCTCTTTTGTTTTGTTTACTTGATGGAAAGTTTGCGTCTAGAAAGCTTGCAACGAGGCGCTTTGAGGCTGCCACCACGTGCTGCGGCATGGCGCCTCTGGAGCTTAACTGGTAGTCGCGTCAGCCACGGCGTCAGATATAATAAAGCTCCAAAAAAAAAAAACAACATTATTTCTTAATGTATTTAAATCACACATCTTCTACTCCCCAGCAAGTTTAGTAAGTTTCTCACTTCAGCTTGCTTCTTCCGCCTGCCCAACACCATGGTGCTTCTCTCCCGTGCCGCGGCCCTCATGGGCAGCGGACTCGCCTTTATCATTCCATGGACTCTTGGACATGATACACCCATATCCAATAGATACACCGAAGTTGCAAAAATCAAGGAAGTTCCGGCACATTACACACCCGTACGAGGCAAGGGAACTCCGATGCGAAACACACCTGTGCAAAGTCAGCAAACTCCAGTACAATACACACCTGTGCGAGGCAAGGGAACTCCGATGCAAAACACACCCGTGCAAAGCCGGCAAACTCCAGTACAATACACACCCATACGGGGCCAGGAAACTCCGGTACAATATACATCCATACGGGGCAAAGAGACTCCAGTACAATATACATCCGTACGACCAAAGGAAAATCCACCGCAATACGCACCCGTACGACCAAAGGAAAGTCCACCACAATACTCACCCATACAACCAAAGGAAAGTTCACCACAATACACACCCATGCGACCAAAGGAGAATCCGACACAATCCATACCCGTACCAACACACACACCCGTACTCAATAAAACAGAGGTTGAAACACCCAAGTTCTGTGATGAGATCAAGTTTGCAGGACAAAACGACACAATCTTTCGATCCACCATTCCCTGCGTAAAACGAAATCACCAGATACCAGAAGAGCGAGAGCAAGAGCTAAACATGGAGGGGGTTATCAGACCAAGCAAAGATTCATGGTACAGAGCGCCACCTGCATTTGATGCTGCGCCGCCGGGAGAAGTCCTCAAGATTCGTCGGGCACCTGGTAATCTCAAATCGGTCTTGAAGAACCTCGATTATGCCGACCAGATATTATACACCAGCAGCACCTCGTACTTGCAACCTACCTACGCGCTCACTACTATGCTTGTCCCCAAGGAGTGGGACAGAAAGTACTCGCGCGTCGTGTCTTGGCAGGTGCCGTACGAAAGTGCCAATGTTGATTCCAGTCCGAGCTACTCGCTCTCCAGAGCCTCGGGTGAGATACACTACGACGTTTTGGATCAGCTGCTGGCCAGCGGCTACCATGTCAATATTCCCGACTACCAGGGCCCGAATTCGCATTTCGGAGCTGGAAAAGCGGCAGGGTTCAAGGTGATTGACTCTTTGCGTGCGCTCAGAACCATTGCCTATGGTCGTTACAACTTGGACCCCTGGTGGATCCGTCATATTGCCTGGGGCTATGGAGGAGGAGCTCTTGCGACGGCATGGGCGTATCTGCAGATTAAGAAATATGTCGGTTTCGGTCACCAGAAATACGTTGACGTGATTGATAACAAAGTGTATGCTTGGGTCATTGGTGGTGTGCCAATCGACATGCTGCACATACTCGAAAATGTCAACAACAAGGTGCCCGCAGGCTTTGCCATCAACGCCATCTCTGGCATGCTGCAGGAATTCCATCTCATGAGGGACGCGGTGGAAAAGTTTGGCAAGAAGGAGGGTGCACATAACGTTACTGTTTTTGAAAGAGTCCGGACTCTGAGCCTGGAGCAGTCGATGAATGAGTTTACATATGCCAACATTAGCGACTACTTTGAAGGGGGCATCGAATCGGTGACGTCGTGGCTGCGAAAAAAGAAGTTTCACAAGGAGATTCTCATGGAAAGACCAAACATGTTGAAGACGCCAGAATGGACCACGGGTATTTTCGTCTACCACGGGGTCCACGACAGCATATTTCCCGTGGAGCACGTTGATAAACTGTTGCACGAGCACTGGTGCAACGCGCGCGCCTTTATCGAATACATGAGAAATCACGAAGGCGACCACGAGGAAAATTATACCAACATGGATGTCATTGCACTGGAATGGATAGCAAGACGTTTCATGTCGGAATTCCTTAGTGATGCCGGAAAGGGTCTGATTGAAAGATTTCCGAATCTGTCCAGAGAAGAATGTTTGGTTCGCAGTGGATCTCTCAACGCCCCAATATGGGATTTTGAGGCATATAAGAAGCGGTTCAAGGCAGAAATGGAGGCGAAGAAAAAGGATGAATTGTAGGTATTTTTTTATTATTTTTTTTTCTTTTTTATTTTTTGGGGTTTGGGGTTTTGCGAGGGAACTTACTGGGCCCCCTCATTATGATGGGATTTTCGACGCGTATACCAAGAGTCAGAATCAAAGTAACGGAAAGAGTCGGATGGAGAATTTGTAGGTGGTTTGCATTTCTAATTGATATGATAAGATTTGACTTTTTTTTTTTTTTGATATGTATTCTTGCTGTCATCGCAATTCGCACGACCCCGGATTGAAAGGCAGCCACCAAAATCGGCAATGGCTTTGAAGTTGACAGAATGACAGCGGCCAAAGTGGCAAATACGGCCCATAATATCGTACCGATGTCCGGATGTACACGAGATTTCGGGACATTTTCCCGCACAGACAGATAAAAGAGGAGTCTCTTTTTGTGCCTGCATTCACCTTGTTGAACTTGTTATCAATCCCGTGGCGACATGTCTGATCGCCTGTCCATGCACCGTGCTACCGGAACCCAAATTCCAGGGATGTTACCTCCGTATTACAGAGGAACTACTAACTAGTGATGTGATGGGTACGACTTGGCGATCGCATTGTGACCCTAACTTGCTTGACGAACTACAGGAGCTGCAATGTGGGTGGTTCTCTTTAGCCCCAAGTCAACTCCACTGGCAACCGGCCGACTGGTTCCATGGCTTCCGGACAAAAGTTGGTCGATGCGCAATCACAAGCAGATTTCTTTTCCATTGTTGGACCCGATCCGTCCAACCATTTTTTTTTTTCGTCTGTGCTACTACGGCCACGCACCGTCTTAACTCTCCGAGACGACCTCGGGTAGACTAATTGGCCCCCCTCCCCCCCATATTCGCCCCCAATCGCCGCCCTATCGTAGGTCTTGAAAGAAGGCGTAAGAGGCAATTAATGTACTCGGGACCGCATATTCTCCAGATTAATCTAATTGTTGGCCATTCAGCCCTTGAGCACTAGCCATTTCGACGTCGCTAGCTGCTCCTCCTCCGTACGAAGTACATTGCATACAAAGCGCCACCGTTTTATTACCTAGCCTCGCGCGACCGAGCGTGGCTTTTCCCTCGGGGGGGCCCTCGACAAAAGGGTGTTTTGGGTGGGAGGGCACATTTTCTTTTTCTTTTTCTTTTTTTTTTTTTATAAAAAACCTCGTCCTTTACCCTCGATGCATCAACTACGATCTTGACAGATCTCATCTCTGTTTGCGAATTGTACTATAATAAATCCTCCGATATGAAGAAACTCTCCTTGTTGGCGGCAACGACTGTGCCCCTGGCCCTAGCAGCCAAGACCCCAGCAGCGGGTGGCTTGGCACAGGCACTGGGGGAATTTCCAAAATGCTCGGTATGTGCACAGGCTATCCTTTGTTGAGCCCATGCAATTGGCAAAGTGAGTCGATTTACTAAAACATTCATCATCTACAGGTACCATGTCTAGCCGAATCATTAAACAATACAAAATGCGCTGCAGCCGACACGGCCTGCATTTGCGCTGACAAGCCGCTACAAGTCTCTGTGGCTGGCTGCGTGCTACACAGTTGCAGCACCCTGGAAGCATTGTGTAAGTCGTGCTGAGACAAAATGTGGCAGTCGGTGGTTATCAAGACAAAACTTTGGCCGAGTTTTGCTAACAAATGTTGTTGCTGCAGCCGTCAAAAACATTACCAACACAGTATGCGAGGTACCGGCCCGCGACCGAAGCAACAAGTACATTATCGTGTCGAATGTCCTGGGCATAATCTCGGCACTGTTTGTTATACAAAGATTTGTATTCAAGTTTTGGGCTGGTCTAGACTTTGGCTGGGATGACTGGTTCTGCTTAATGACCATCCTCAGCGGCGTCCCGGCCACGGTCCTCAATGCGCACTACCTGCCGCAAAACGGCATGGGTCGCGATGTGTGGACGCTCACGCCGAGCCAAATCACCAAATTCGGTCTGGGCTTCTACGTGATTGAGGTGCTCTACTTTCAGCAAGTCGCCACGTTGAAGCTGTCGCTACTCTTCTTTTACATTCGCATCTTCCCCAGTCGGCCAGTTCGGCGGTTACTCTGGGGCACAGTGGCCTTTGTGTCGCTATGGGGCATCATCTACGTCTTTATTGGCATCTTCCAATGTACGCCAATCAACCACTTTTGGACCAAATGGGATGGCGCCCATCCAGGACACTGCGTGGACATCAATGCTCTTGGTTGGTCCAATGCAGGCATGAGTATCTCGACCGACGTATGGATGCTTGCTATACCCATGTGGCAGCTCAAAACCCTGCAACTTGATTGGAGGAGAAAGATTGGTGTCGGGATGATGTTTGGCGTGGGCACCTTGTAAGTCGTCATCATCTTGGGGGTTACCCGGAGCCATAACGGCACAGAAACTAACAGAAGATGCAGTGTGACTGTGGTGAGTATGCTCCGCCTCAAATCGCTCGTTGCCTTTGGCGCCGACTCCCAGAACCCGACGTGGGAGTTTTTCGACGTGGCCATGTGGTCGGATATCGAAATCAATGTCGGCTTAATGTGCACGTGCATGCCGTCTCTGCGGCTGCTGCTCGTCCGCCTATTCCCCAAGGTTCTCGGCACCACGCAGCGCTACTACGCCAAATACTCTCACTCTGCCAACAACAACAAGTCAGCCCTTGACCGAGAGCCGCCGCGGGGGTTCGGAACCGTGTCCACGTCGACGAGGGCGGAGCGTGATACATTCCGAGGGAACCTTCAGCTGAACCAAATCTCCTACCAAAAGACGTACGCGGTGAATTATGGCGAGGCGGACGATGTCGAGCTATTCTCTGGTGCTGGCGAAATGGAAACGACAAGTGCAAAGTCGCTAACGTCAGTCTCTGCGCGAGAGAGCTCGGAGAAGGTGCAACAGGGCAGACTGTAGGGCAGATAGTTGTCACTTGCACAATACCAATCAATAATAAAAAAAAAATTTCAAACTTTTCACCTGATACTTTTACAATAATCATTTTCTTTCTTTCTTTTACTCAGACGCGATATCACTAACCTCGGCAGGCCTGTGTTGTCCAAAGCCCAGTAAGCCGATGTGTTTACACTTAGACGCTGTTGGTTTGCCCACGCCATCGGGGCCGAAGCCTACATTGACTTGCGACGACCGCACAGGTGCCAAACCCCTTGGCTTGGCATCCTCTTCCGCCGAAAACGGCTCCAATCAACAAAATTACTAAAATAAAGATTGAAAACCAGATTACAGGTGGCAAGAAATGCCCAGCGATGGCGCATGTTTTGTTCCGATACGGCACACCGATCACGTGGACGCCTGCGAGACCGCCGACCACCGACGGCGCGGCTAGGCCAGCCCACCGCCCGAGCATTTCGTCTAAGTCAGCTGGTCGGTGCCTGGAACAAGGAATGTGTCCCGAATAAAGTTGTTAGTTGGGCCGATGATTCGTTTATTTATCGTTTATATATATCTTGTTAGCTTCTAACTCTGCAAATAACGCTCGGTTCTTCATACTCATCATCACCAAGTCCGCAATATTAACACTCACTGTCTTGCTATATACCCTAACCCTCATCATCATGTCCATGTTCAAGAATTACTTGGGCCTTGGATGGTCCAACTCTTCATCAGAGTCCAAAGATGACACCAAAAACACAGTCCGTGCTCTTCCAGCCTCGTGGTACACATCTCGGGATATGTATGAGCTAGAGAGGCGAGCCATCTTTTCTCGGAAATGGCTTCTGACAACCCACAAACTACGTCTCAAAGAGTCTGGCGACTGGCTTCGATACGAGATTGCAGGATTCCAGTTTGTCATTTGCCGCGACCGCACGGGGTCAATCAATGCCTTTCACAATATTTGCAGACACCGCGCTTTCCCTGTCGTCACTGAACAGCAGGGCAACAACAAAGTGTTTGCGTGCAAGTATCACGGATGGTCATACGGCATGAATGGAAAGCTGGCCAAGGCCCCCGGCTACCAGGACATGGAGGACTTTGACAAGTCTCAAAACGGTCTGCTTCCTATTCATGTCCACATTGACCACAACGGCTTCATCTGGGTCAATATGGATGGCAAACCCACGCCAGAGGTTGCGTGGGACGACGATTTCGGCGGTGTTGACACGCAAGAACGCTTCGAGGAGTACAACTTTGACGACTACGAGTTTGACCACGCGTGGGAAATGGAAGGCGAATATAATTGGAAGATTCTTGCCGACAACTACAACGAGTGCTATCACTGCAAAGTGGCACACCCAGACATCCCAAGTATCGCTGATCTCGAAGCCTACAAAGTCGAGGTCAAGGACTCGTACATTGAGCACTACGCCAACTCTACACCCGAGCAGATTGCTCGCGGCTTCAAAGTCGCCCCAACCTACTTTTTTCCCAATGCCTCTATGAATGTCACGTAAGTTTTCCCAAAATCCCCTGCCCATCAACGAGAAAAGCAACACAATTCTGACGGAAAAAAAACATGCAGGCCAAACTTTTTCTTTACTCAGAGATTTGTGCCTATTGGTCCTACACAATCAGCAATGAAGTACGAAGTCTTTAGACACAAGAATGCCGACAATGAAGCCTTTACCGTCATCAACGACATGTACAAGCGCATCATGTCCGAGGACAAGTACCTGTGCATCAATGCCCAAAAGAACCTCAGCGCGGGAGTCTTCATCAACGGCGAGATGCACCCTACCATGGAAAAGGGCCCCCTGTTCTTCCAGCGCAAGATTCGCGAGGCCGTGCAGGAGCACTACGAGAAGGAGGTGCGAGCTGATGACCAGATTTGGCCGGCTCGGCAGACGCTGCCGTGCGGCGCCAAGGCGAGCGACAAGGACGTCGACTTTTGCGCAAAGGTGGACTGTCACAGCAAAATGGCCAACAAGTTGACTGCCAAGCAGATGATTGAAGTTTAAATTGTAATGGGCATGATTTGTGTCAAGATTGTTTCTAGCATTGCGATTACCATTTTTCTTTTACTAATTTTAGATAATTAATGTGATTATCTCTTTTCATTGATAACAGGGTAGAGTAGAGTTCAGTGCGGCGGTCCGATAATCGCAGCAGAGTGAACCACGGGCGTAATCTCTAGTCAACTAGCGCATGGATGATGGATGGATGATGATAACAGATTATCATGCCTTTCTTTTTTCTTCAGCCACGCCGTAGAAATTTGTGTGCATTATCTAGGACCTCCACAGAACTAGTTCCAGTGATGAGCGGCGATATCACTTGGTGTGAGCCTGTAACTCCCACCTCGCCGATAGTCAACCTCAAGTTAATCGTCGTCAAAACTCTTTGTCTTGCTGCCACCAAAACGTGCAGAATGTAACCACTTTCGCGGCCCAGCGTCCGGGTCGGCAACCCAATAGCAACCACCACGATAAAGTAAGTTGAGAAAAGAGTGAAACCGATCCACTCAACATTAGAAATGGGTTGCTCGAGTCTTGCCAAACTTGTTGTGTAATCTCTCCCGTTAAATTCATCCCCCAGAATCCGGGGTGTGGAGCAGGCACGCGCCCAACTTACACTGCAGCTAACTAGGGCTTCCGATCTAGGCAAACCTGTTCATGGACCGCAGTTCTAGACTTTTAGCAGCACCCCCCCTCCCTTGTTCCTCCCTGTTCCTTACTCCCCCAAGTTGGCGACTTGACTTCCCAGCGACCATCCGATAGAGGGCCAGCTGCCAATCACCTGGGGCACAAAGGTAATGTATCGCGGTCGAGCGCTCAGTTTGCCAAGTTTATATGTTGCCCAACACACCGAACCCAAAAAGCCATTGTCACTGGACCCCTCTTTTTTCCTTTCCCCCCAAATGAAACAGGTTGTGAATATATCTACCAGTGGCGGGTTCTTCTCTCCGTTGGCGCCTTCTTCTCCTCGTGACGGACAACCCCGATCCAGCATTGCAAAGCGTCTTTTTGTTCTAATCTCAGTCGGCTGAGAAGCTTCCCTTCTTTCCATTGAACTGTTGCAGCTGCTTATAATATTTCGTTCTTTGCTGCATCACTGTTGAAACTTTTTTACATCTTTTGTGCTTCGACTCTTTGTCCTTCGACTCAGTTTCCATCCAATGACAACTGTGGCACAGCCCGAGTGCGGCACTCCCTCCTCGACTCACAAACCGGCCAGAATGACCTCTCCAGAAGAAACCTCTGCTGGCCGCGGACGTCGTCGCTCCTATCACGCTTGTTTAACTTGCCGGTTTGTAGAATTTGACCTCATCCCAATCTTCCCCCCCCAATCAAAAAAAACGTCCCTCGAAATTAAGTCGTTCTTTGTGATGCAGACGGAAAAAGACACGCTGCCCAGGAGAGAAGCCCGCTTGCTCCAGTTGCGTCCGTTTAAAGCAATCGTGCGCCTATCCGCCGGCGGTGCGCACAACGAGAACTGGTCGATCAGTACGTGGTGAAGGCCATACATAGAATGTGCGGCTCCCATCTAACAAACCGAAGGAGGAGAGACTGGCACACCTCGAAGAGAAGCTCGACCGTCTTTTAAGCAGCAGGTTAGGGATTTTTTTCCCGGGAGAAATGCGCCCGTGTATGCCGGCTTGTCGGCTGACTCTTCTTTTGTACCAGACAGGACCATCCGCCGCTCCAAGAACACCCCACCGAAGAGGCGATTGATGCATCCGATAAATCTGTTTCTGTGAGTCCTTCAGCACAGGAAGTAACATTCAAACCCGTCGAGAAGCAAACCCCGCCATCTGCCCAGCAGCCTTTGATTGATGTGACTGCCAATGGGGGGCCCGGGCCCGCTGATGTTGGCTTGGGCATCCGATTATATTTCGAATATTGTCACAGACAGCCAATTTGGTGTTTCGAATATGAAGATGTTGGCGACTTTACGCAATTATCAAAAGAGCTGGCATGCAGCATCTTGGCACTTACAGCCCGGTTCTCACCGATGCGCGAACGTCTCGAAAAATACAACAGCGATGCAAAGAGACTCATCATGCTCCGTATTGCGAGCAGCACAGTAGAGGTTTCCACCATCGAGAGCCTCTGCCTACTTGCTTACTCTTCATTTATTGGTAATTGCTCACGACGCGCAGCAGCTATTTAGCTTTTGCTAATCGTCAAGTTAGATGGAAATGTCAGTTTGGGTCAATTTCACCTTGGCCTTGCTTTTCAACTATGTCGGTCGGCGATGCTCGACGTGGAGGCGAGCTACTCTGATAAAGATCCCGCCACGCAAAGAAAACGCAAGCTTTTCTGGAGTTTACAAGTCTTGGAGCAATACTACGGGAAGCAGACAGGCCTCCTCAGTCTGCCAACCGAGATATTGAGGCCATCATATGCGTCATCAGTCTCTAGAGACATTTCTCGATCAGAAACGGAAAACAAGCCCCCTCCTCTTCCGAGAGACGATCTGGGTCATTCCAGACCCACGCCAGACGAACCAGGTGTGTGGAATACCAGTGTACATCTCGGATGGGTATGGAGTCGAGTACGCAAATATGTTTCCGACTGCGCCCAAAACATATTTAATGAGCCATGGCGTCGAGACTCAATGTACAGTTCTGTCCTGTCGGATTTCATGGACGCCGAAAATAGGATTCCCATGTGTCATCGATATGACACGGTCAAGTTCTACGAGAGAAAAGTTGATGAACTCAAAGTCAACCGAGGGTACTGGACGACGTGGCTCAAAGAACAGTTTACATATCATGCCATACAAACTGTCCTCAACCACCCTTTTCTGTATATTATCGGAGCCCAACACAACTCCAATCTCGCCATTCCCAACACATTCTGGCGTCGATCTTCGGAACTTGCCCTGATACATTCCACCTGGATTGTGCGTCTTATTGACATGGCCGTGGACAAACAAGTCCAGCTTATCGATCCATTTTTCGGCCACATTGCAGCCATTGCCGCCACCGTGCATCTGTACTACTGTTGCGCTGCTGCTGCCAAGTTGAAGCACAAGTCGAATACGGATTTTGCCAAATGCCGGCGCTTTTTAAAGTGCTTTATTCCATTTTCTCCTGCTTGTGCAGCATTGGTGAGTTTCTTTTTCTTTTCTTATTTTTTTTTTTTTGCTGTACTGCTAGATGCTAATTCGGTGACTTTTCTTCTTTTCAAGGATAAAAATCTGGACAAAATGGCAAGGATTGCTTCCGGCTCGGATTCCGTCGATGTGGAGGACTGGATGCCATCGAGAATCTACCTCAGCGTCCCACTCATGTGGGACATTTTGCAGTTTACATGCGTTTCTGGTTCGCCAGGCATCTTTACAAATGATTTGGCGCATGCGCCTCATCATAGAGATGCCATGGAAGAGAATTGCGTCCTAGAAATCGTGGTGGCGACGTCGCCAGAGATTAACATCAACACGGCAGATGGCGGCCAGGAAGCGCCGACCGTGTCTTACAAGGCATCGGTATCACCGGGCGGCAATCCGACTCATTCTCTGATTAATACTGAGCCGGTGCCGTTGGCCGACAACTTGACCATGAATACGACACCGTGGCTATATGAAGATTCGTCTCAGTTTACTGGCCTGGGCGACATTGATCTGCTGGATGCGCAGTCGGAGGGTGGCGATGAAAACGGCATGATTTGGTGGGAGGGTGACGTAAATAATTCCTTGTTTAGCCATTTCTAGACGTGGCTGGCAGCAAGCTGGTGTTGTGTTGGAGTAGCTGTGCTCGAGCTAGATAACGTTGATATGACGGAAATGATTCACATGCAAAATAACCACGACTACGACCGTGCACCTGGGATTAAACTATCATCTATCTCTCTTCGACTTCCATTAAACCCCCCCCCCCCCCTTTGCCCCCCACCGTTGATAGCAAAGGTTGATATGCCCAAATCCTTGCTTTGATCAGGCACGCCAACCAAAACTCAGCCTAGAACGCATCGCCTGTCCGCGTGATCATGATCAGGCCGCATTTCCGTTGTCGGGTTTCGCTGTCGCACTGGGTGGCAATTGGTCCGCGTCAAATGACAGCCTACCAGCAGGGCCACGATGTTGGAAAATGGGAGGGCGGCTTCATCGCCCCCTGCATAGACCCAAAGGTTGTCAAAAGTGGCAATCCCTCGAGGAACAAAAACAAAAGCCAAACCCGACATCGGTCTTGTTAGTTGGGGTATCATGGTCCCGATTAGGAATGACCTTGACAATTGCTGCAGCGAACTGAATGCACGACTCCACCGCTTAATGATCATGTGCGCATGGGCGTAAATCCGGACTGATCCATCCATCCAATCCATCTATCCACGCCGGGGTGCGGCCTTGTTTGGAGGCTTGCAAGCCCGGCCGCCCGTCTCTATTCGCACCAAAGTTGCAACACGTCGGCAGCACGGTAGTTCGTCATCCCGGCATCATGGAGCCCGATTGTCGGTACGGAATACACGCCGGTCGGCCTGCTGCGCTGTGATGGGCGCAAATTAATTGCTATTTATTCTTTGGTGGCTGACTTTTGCCGTAGCTCTCCCCTTGATGGCTGCTATGCACGGTTGATGTCATGCGCTTTCTCAAGGGAGCAGATCTTCAAAGCAAAGCAATAACGTGTTGGTATTGATGATTGGATGCTCACTGATGAGCGAGCAGCATTTTTGCTTCGATACAAGCCGCGATTATTTTGTTGGTGCAGAACAATTCGTATTCTCCCTTGAGCCACCTAGGAATGTATTAATGTATACACCTCCTGTTGTCGCCGCCATGAGATTACAATCTAAAAAAAGAATGTAAAGACACCCCCAAAAAAGTACTCTATCATGCGCACAAGCTGCTTGTCATTTTATCAGTACAATCACCTATCGGCTGTAACTAGTGCTCTTCCGATTCCCGATTTGACTTTGGTCGCGTCCAAGTCTTGGCCGCTTCTGCATCATTAGTCGACGGCCTCGCCAACCGTCCGATCACGTGAGCGCAACGGCACGGCGGAAAGAATGCAATGTGCTAAGTATACCGATCAAATGTGACAGTTCATCGTAGGTGCTATAAGAGTGATGTATTGGATTTGGTTTCCCCAGACTATGTAACAAGAAGCGCCGAGTCGAGTTACTACCATTCTCTCGGGACGGCCAGCCATCTGTCTCTATACCCTACTAAAGGCAGCGCAACTAGTTTCAAAGACCTAAGCGCCCTTGCAAAAAAAAAAAAAAAAAAATCCGGATTAAAACGCAATGGCCAGAGACGAGCAAGTCGTCATTATTGGTGCAGGAATCGTTGGCGCGAACCTGGCAGATGAACTGGTATCTCGAGGATGGAGAAACATTACGGTTATTGATCAGGGTCCACTGGAGATGCCTGGGGGCTCTACATCTCATGCCCCGGGGTTAGTCTTTCAGACCAATCAGTGCAAGTCAATGACGGGCTTTGCGCGCTATACAGTCGAAAAGATGTTGAAGCTCGAGCTGGATGGAAAGCCATGCTTCAACCAGATTGGCGGACTGGAAATCGCGACAACGCCAGAGCGAGTGGAGGAATTAAAGAGAAAGCAAGGATGGGCAGCTTCTTGGGGCATCGACGCCAAGATTGTTGAAGCAGAGAAGTGTTTGGAGCTGTACCCTCACCTGAACAAAGCGTTGGTGCTTGGAGGGCTTCATATACCAACCGACGGTCTCATTCTCGCGGCTCAAGCTGTCCAGCAGCTCATCTCACAGACTCGCAAAGTGGGAGTGAGATACTTGGGGTCGACGACAGTGACGGGCATCAAGCAGGAAAATGGTTGTGTCACTGGGGTCATGGTTGGCGAAGGAGTGATTCCCGCCGACATTGTCGTCTCATGTGCCGGATTCTGGGGTGTCGAGATTGGCGCCATGGTTGGGTTGCCTGTGCCTCTGCTGCCCATGGCGCACCAGTACGTCAAGACGACGGCCATTTCCGCGCAAGCAGGCAAATACCAAGGGAGGAATGGGGCCGGCTTGCCAATCCTCCGCTACCAGGATCAAGACTTGTATTATCGCGAGCACGGCGACCAGTTTGGCATTGGCTACTATGGCCACCGCCCCATGCCCGTTGTCGCCGCTTCGCTGGGCCCTACGCCAAAGGACGTCGACGAGCAGCACATGCCCTCGCGCATGGACTTTACGCCAGAAGACTTTGAGCATGCCTGGCAGCTGTCCAAGAATCTGCTGCCCATCCTGCAGGACAGCGAGATTGCTGACGGTTTCAACGGCATCTTTTCCTTTACCCCGGACGGAGGTCCCATCGTGGGCCAAGCACCGCACCTGGACAATTTCTACGTGGCAGAGGCTGTCTGGGCGACTCACTCTGCTGGCGTCGCCAAAGCCGTTGCCGAGGTCCTCACCGACGGAAAGTCGACAATCGATCTCGCCGGCTGCGACATTGCCCGCTTCGAGCAGGTCCAGCTCACTCCCGAATACGTCAAGGAGACTTCGTCGCAAAATTTCGTCGAGGTATACGACATTAACCACCCTCTGCAGTCAAAGGATTCGCCGAGAAACATTCGTCTGAGTCCCTTTTACGTTCGCCAAAAGGAGCTCGGGGCCTTTTTCCTCGAGGGCGGCACATGGGAGCGACCGTATTGGTTTGAGGAAAATGCAAAGCTGCTGCCCGACCTCCCGCCTGAATGGCGGCCTGTCGAGCGTGATGCCTGGTCTGCAAGATATTACTCGCCAATTGCCGCTGTCGAGGCCTGGAAGACGCGTACAGCTGTTGCCATGTACGACATGACGCCGCTGCGCCGCCTGGAGGTGACTGGTCCCGGAGCAGTCGATCTGCTGGCTCGGCTGACCACTGGCTCTGTGTCGCGGAAGCCGGGTGCCGTCACTTACACGCTTCTCCTGGACGAGGCTGGCGGCATTCGAAGCGACATCACCGTCGCAAGAATCGAAACAGAGCTCTTTCAGGTCGGCGTAAACGGCCCCGTGGATACTGCCTACCTGCAGAGGGAGGCCCGTCTGCAAAACAAGCGTACCCCGGACCGCACCGCCTACGTGCGCGACATTACCGGCGGAACCTGCTGCGTCGGCCTGTGGGGACCGCTGGCGCGCAAGGTCATTAGCAAAGTGAGCGCAGACGACTTTACCAACAATGGCCTCAAGTATTTCCGCCTGAAACGGGCCAGCATCGCCGGCGTGCCCGTCGTGGCCATGCGGCTGTCGTACGTGGGCGAGCTGGGCTGGGAGATTTACGCGAGCGCCGAGAATGGCGTCCGTCTGTGGGACGCGCTCTGGCAGGCCGGCCAGGAGCACGGCGTGATTGCCGGGGGGCGCACCGCGTTCAACGCCCTGCGTCTCGAAAAGGGCTTCCGCTCCTGGGGCACGGACATGACCTCGGAGCACGACCCGTACCAGGCCGGGCTGGAGTTTGCCGTCAAGATGGACAAGGCGGCAGACTTTAGCGGCAAGGCCGCGCTGGAGGGCCGCTCGCGCGAGACATGCAGCACGAGGCTTCGCTGTCTTACGGTGGATGATGGGCGCTCCATGGTGCTGGGCAGGGAGCCCGTCTACGTAAATGGGAAGGCGTCTGGGTATGTTACGAGTGCGGCGTTTGGATACACGGTTGGGAAACCGATTGCGTATGCACATCTGCCGAATAATGTTGCAGAAGGCGACGCCGTTGAAGTTGAATATTTTGGACGTCGGATTGCTGCGACTGTGACGGCTGAGCCATTGTATGATCCGCAGATGGCTCGACTTCGTGGCTAAGTAGGATGGAAGTGTCTTGAAGTTTAGATGATGGTTTTTGGCACATTAATTTACCTCGTAGCTGATAATTTGATTTACATTTCAGTTTATTCACCAATCAATATACGTGTCATTTTTTATTAGTAGTTGTCAAAATTCGGCTGTCATTGCTCCATACACGATCATTCCGCTTGCCACTTGAAGCTTAGATGATGGTTTTGGCACACTAGTTTACCTCGTAGCTGATAATTTGGTTCACATTTTAGTTTATTCATCCATCAATATAAACATCATTTTTTATTAGTAGTTGTCAAAATTCGGCCGTCATTGCTCCATGCACAATACGTTGATCATTCCGCATGTCACTGTCCATATCTCCCAGCTTTAAACTTCCGATAGCGGTTCTCCGGCCACATCTCCAATTCCGTGCCCACTGTAACTCCATGCGAGATGCTGCCTGCGGGGAAACATCCACGTGGAGTTTTTGTTTTTAGTCTCGGACGCGACACCGCCGGCCACCGACCGTTCTTGGCTCGCCCGATATCGCCAGATAGTATCCGTACACGGCAAAGTCTATTACACGTGACCGGCTTTACGGGCTTCACCGGCCAGCGTAGGCGGGGAAATGGATATCAATAAAACAATCGGCATTGATAAAAAGGTCATATCAGTCTCGATGCTATCGTTGGTATTTTTAAACATATTTGCCAAAGTGTCTGGCAGTTTTGGTTGACCATTGCAGTGTGCTCAAAGTCCGCCCCCCCCCCCACGATTCGAATTACACGCCAAAAACACCTATTGTGAAAGGCGGACTGCTCACAGAAATGGCCTCGAAAAATGATTCCTATATAATAATCGGAGCTGGCGTGTTTGGCGTCTCAACCGCTCTCCATCTGATCAAAAAGTACCCCAATGCCTCCGTCACCCTGGTTGACCGCGACGCATTCGACGCCGACAGTCGTGTCGCGGCCTCGTGGGACTGGAACAAGGTGGTCCGGGCCGACTACGACGACATCGTATACTGCCAGCTCGCCCTGGAGGCGCAAGACGTCTTCAACTCTGATGCCCTCTGGAAGCCTCACTTTCACGAGACGGGCATCTTTTGGATGGCGCGCGACGACTACGCCGACGATGTCATCCGCAACTACCAGACCCTCGGCAGAAAGGCCGACCTGGCCCGCGTGTCCGTCGGCGAGGCCCGCAAGATGCACGGCGGCGTGTTTCAGAATGCCGACTACAGCGGCGTCAAGAATGTCTTGGTCAACAAGACGAGCGGCTGGGTGGCCGCGGGCGATTGTCTGCGCAGCGTGACGCGAGCTGCCATTGCGCTTGGCGTCGAGTATGTCGTTGCCGAGATTGCGACCTTGACGCTGGGACAGGATGGGGAGTGCACAGGTGCCATTACGAAATCAGGCGAGATTCTTTCTGCATCCCACACTATACTGTGCACGGGTGCATACACGCCAAAACTCCTAGACCTTTCCGCGACCGAGACGGGTGTGTCGGAGCTTAGAGCCGGGAATCGCATTGTTGCTGGCGGCATCACAACTGGCATGACGACGCTCAATGACAGCGATTTTGCCAGGCACGAGAAGATGCCGGTTGGTGTACAGTGGTACTCTACCTATGGTGAGTTGTATTGTTCAGGGAAAATCAGAGGTTTAGTCTTTTTTTTTTTTTTTTGTTTACTGACTTTGATCTCAGCCCCCTTTATCGGCAGCCTTCCCCCAACTCCCGACCGTGAGCTGAAGTGGTGGGGGCAAACCATCTTTAGAAATACAACAGAGGTTGCTCCAGGACGACTCATTTCCATGCCTCCGCCGCAGGAGGATTACAACCAATGGATTGTTTCTGAGAAACTAAAGCACGATATCCGACATGCCAGCCACGTCTTTTACGGAGAGCCCAGTAAAAGCTGGAAGCTGGACAAGTATCGCATCTGCTGGTATGTGTTTTTTTTTCCCACTAATAACCAACATTTCCAATTACGTTTTTGCTTTTTACTCAACACCAGCCGATTTCACACAGGGACGCCTTTACTACAAGCTCCGACTTTATCGTCTCGCCACACACCGCCGCCAAGGGTTTGTATCTAGCGACTTGCGGGTCTTTTCACGGCTACAAATTCTTTCCAGTTTTGGGCAAGTATGTCGTGCAGATGCTCGAGGGCGATTTATCTGCAGAGCTGCAGGCCAAGTGGGCATGGGACCGCCAGCGCCCCGACCCAGCGCGAAACCCAGACTGGCCACGGGTGGAAATGAGGAGTTATTTGGACAATAATCTGACTGCAAAGCTGTAGTCTCTAATAATAATGATATGACAGTTTTGCCAAAAAAAGATCATTCTTTTCCTCTTTTTTTTTTTTTTAAAAAAAAAATGGTTTCTCGTGTTTTGCAACAGGCTCGTATCAGACAGCCAGGACTCACATGGAGTTCCGAGCCGTCGGAAGCCAACGTATGACTGCCGCCACCACAGCACTCAGCATAGCTTGAAGCATCTAAGGTATAAGAAGCATTGTGCTGCTGCTGGGATATGCGGGGCTCCCTCGACTTCAGAACGGAACATCTCGGAAATACAGCAGCCACGTCGGGGAATCAGCAAGAACGCGGATCGCGGCTTGTGGGTTGTTCGATTAGTGTGGAACAAGAAGGAATCAGTGGATGTAATGAATAAGATGCGGCGATCATCATTAATTAATGTTCAGTAATATATGGCCACATTATTAGGCTCCCACGTAGTATTATTCTTTAGCTGACATGTGTGTCGCGTGCAACGGGGCTAATAGCAATGGTGGGTTGCGCGGTCGATCGCGAACTAGGGTGCAAGGGCAGACAAAGGTGGTCGCAGATGGATATCGTGAAAGCCTTGGTTCATACCACAAAAGACTGTGAGACCAATCTTGTTGCAGAATCCGCTAGGACGCTTGCCCGTCTTGATACCCTGTATCCATATGGCGAATCAGAAATGGTCCTGCTTCCACTATCCGCAGGGCATCATTCGTTTCTAGCCCTTCTCATGTATCGAGAGGAATCTAGGTGGTATCGCTAGGGCTGTACATTTGAGAACTCTTGTTCGCTGTCACGTAGAAGATTCAACGCTGCTAGCGATGACTTTGAAGTTTGGCCGGGGATGATTTGCTGGAGAACTGGAGGAGATTGGGTACTACTGTATTTCAAAACCACGACTTCATTTCTGTTTAGAAAAAAATCAAATAAAAAGAATAAATAAATAAATCACCAAAGAATGCTGATGCATCATGGCTGGGATTTGTTTTGCCAATGTTTTGTGGCCAACGCGGCGACCACGGCAACTGAGGGCTACATGAGTTCTGTCCAAAGTCGATCCAATTGATCAAATGGGGAATTCCGCTTCAACAATGCAATTGTGCGTTGCAGGCCGCACCACTTCGAATGCGCATGATTGGCATTTGCGACCGTTATGCGAGAGTTTTGATCTGCAATTAACATTGGCACTTTAACCACAACAGGCTACAGCGTCGGGGCACAGGCAGGTCCCGAAAAGAACGAAACAGCCAATAACCGTCCGGAACCGTGTCCGACGGAATGCGACATGCAAGGCACCGGACCATGACAGCCAATCACATTTGCCAGTGGCAGCGTCCGGGGCTCCGCCATCCGCCCCCGGCCCCGGGATGGCAGCTCGGGGCAGGCAAACTTTGTGCAGCAGGCAAGAGCGAAACGGGTGATGCGCCAGCCTTACCCTTATAATTAAGCATTTGAGAGGGCCAAGCCGCTTATCATAGTTCGCCGCGCTGACCACTTACATAATACTTGGCAGGCCAAGACGAACCGTCTTGTCAAGATGACGTGGGGTGCAGGTCCCGTTATGGGGCTCTGTACTAAGTCTGACTGTATTGGCGTGTAAGCGCAGGGTGTCGCTCGGGTTAATCTGCGACCTTTGAGACGTCAACAGTTATGAAAAATCAGACCGAATGGCCTGATGCATCTAATTCCTGCAGTCAAACCCCCCTTGATGTAACAATGATGCCTGGATGGGCGCGAAAAAAAGGAGGTTTGTTTCGCCGCATGGTGGCGAACAGACAGACACCTTACCCTGGCGCAGGCTTGGCCAAAGAGATACCCTTGCGCTTTGGATTTTTAAAAAGTGCTGGGTTTTTGACTTTTCACGAGCATTGAACACATATACAGTAGCCGAAAAGAGATCGAATTTCTGACTCTGGAATTGTACATATCTCGGGCCTGCATAAAGGCATCAAGCAGAGTTATCGGACAATTTCTCCATGCCGGACCAATCTCCACGCCAAGAGATAGTAAGTCCCCGGTTCGAATTAGACAACAATCCAGCCTCTCCAGTCTTTGATGCACGTTATCAAACCCACTCGTAATGCCAAGAGCATGGAAGGTAAGCATTAGACCCGCTGTTCGTATGTAATATCACGTTGTGCTGCCGCGGATGATATGATGCCTATTAGTGTGAGAACTAGTACACACACAATCTTTCATGTAATACGTTTTGTGCTGCTTTGACATACTATTTCAACCATTGTGCCCCCCTCGCTTTCTAGCTGACAACTAGCACCTTTGTATAACCATTCTTCATCTTGTCCAAAAAACCTCATTCACACACATCATGTCTGACTTCCGAGGTCCCAGAATTGCCATCATTGGCATTGGCAAGGTCGGCGCCGCCGTTGCCTATTCCATCATTCACAAGCAAATCGCCAGCGAGGTCCTCATCCTCGATCTCAAGGAGGATTTCCAAGATGCCCAAGTTCAAGATCTCCGTGATTCCACAAGCTTTGGAATCTCACCCCGCGTCCGTCCAGGTACCTGGAAGGAATGCGGCCAGTGCGACATTATTGTCTTCACAGCCGGCACCAACCAAAAAGCCGGAGAATCTCGTCTCTCCCTACTGCAGCGCAACCTCGGCGTCATCCGTGGGGGCTTCGAGAAGATGTCGCCCTTCAAGGAGGATGCCATCCTCATCATGGTCACCAACCCCGTCGACATCATGACATACTTTGCCGTCAAGTACTCTGGCCTTCCTGCCAACCAAGTCTTCGGCAGCGGCACCATTCTCGACACTACCCGCCTCAAGGACACCATTGCCCAGCGCGCCAAGGTTGCCCCCCGCGCTGTGCACGCCTACGTCGTCGGCGAGCACGGCGACTCTCAGACCATTGCCTGGTCCAACATGGCCATTGGTGGCATCCCCGTCGACCAGGTCCTGCCTCTCGATATCGAAGAAAAGCACGAGATTGCCGAGTTTGTCAGATTCAAGGCGGACAGACTCAACAAGGTCAAGGGAGAGACCTCTTTCGGCATTGGCGCCGTCATCTCCAACATTTGCACATCCATCCTGCTCGACGAGCGACACGTGCTCCCCCTCAGCCACTACCACAGCGACTATGGCATGTGCTTCAGCAAGCCCACCATTGTCGGACGTCGCGGCATTGTCAAGTCACTGGACATTATTCTCGACGAAGACGAGCAGGCGTCCCTGGAAAAGTCCATCAACAAGCTCAAGACTGTTGCATACGCGACTGAGAATCCCGAGCCCGCGATTGCGAGCCGCCTATAAAATGCATTCACGTTTCCCTTTTCTTGTATGAAATTTTTTGGGCCTGGAGCCCCCGTCTCGGGAGTATGGTAGTTTAAATGATCCCTAGGCATGGTAATATATCCTCTACTGTTATCTTCATGAGCGAATCGTAATCATTACCATTTTAGAGTGCGTACCTAGCGAAATTGTTATTTAGGGGGGACATTGGAATAAATGCAAGAAAATCATTTCTCACAAAAGACGGCTCTGTGTTGTTAAAGAGACATGGACAAGGCTAATGGTAGTATTACGAGAAAATGACTCGGTAAGCCAAGTACATGTAGATATTTACATACTGTAAAGTAGTTCGTTGCAAATTCGCTACCCCGCTCCACCGCCTTCTCTTTCTGGTAATCTGAACCTGCCGCTTTACACATTTCTATAAGACGATGCCTCCTCCCTCTCTCCTAGCTTCCCACTCAGTTGCTAGCTTTCGCATCCTTTTCCCGTCTGCTTGCCCCGTCGCCCTCGACAGTACCCCTCGCCATCACCTCGTCCACCCACAACTGCCGCAATGTTATCTTCGGGCGCTGCACCATGGCTCCCTGTACTGCGCTCTCCGTCAAGCTGTGATTGACGAGCCTTGCAACGCTGCTTCCGCCCTAAGCCACTACTCTTCGATTCCCTCTGATATTCCAATATCCCTTCATCAAGTTCTTCTTCGCCGCCAGCACACCGCCGAGGCCGAGGATAAAAATAAAGCAACATTCAAAACAGCCTGATCACTGGCCTCGTTCACGTCACTGCTGAAACTACCCACTGTGAGGGATACCGCAGATGGTCAGCTCATCGAGGCCTGAGACATGGTGAAATGTGCAGCTCTGCACCGCCGCCATTCGGACATTTTCCGAATGACACGTGTCTAAGACGACCTCGGTCCGCTGATCTCCAACTTGTCTACTGGAAGAGATTCAAAGGACTCCTACTTTTAGATCGTCAATTCTGCCTATTTGTAACATGATCATTTAGATAGATTGAATAAATCGTCTAACCCCTCACAGTCATGTACTTACAATGTACTACTATTGCTCAAGTCCCTGACCGCCTTCATTCTCAGATAATATCTGCAAGTATATTTAGTGCGAATAATGGAGATAATTATTTATATAATCTTTATGGAACATTTCTTCTTCTGGAGTTCAGGCATCCAACCAATGCAGTGGCTATCCATCCACTCAAAGCAGCTTATTTCGTTATTCTTAATCGAAAGAAGACCGACTCGTTGGTATTCCTCACAACATCCAGGCACCGGCCGAAGTAGCAGACCTAGAAGCTCTGACCCATTAGCGCTTCTCATAGATCTTATTGGTAGGTAGGAGAAGAGCTCTTCATAAACAAGATCCCGCCAGTCGTCAATACAACAAGCGGTTCCTAGACCGGGAACCATAGTCAACATATCATCATCAATAGCACAGAGCGTTTGTAGCTCTAGCAAGACTCCTGATATAGTAATACTTCCACTTTGTAGCTGCCCTGCCAAGTTTCCTGCTGTGGGTACTATTTTTATATCATGAATCTTGATCAAAGGGCATCCCCAGCTAAGATCACGGTGCCCATGTGCAAAATGCACCCGCCCTTCAACAGAAGCCCAAGACCACGAAGGTGCTGTGAATGTTAGCCTAACGGTTTTGGAAATGAAATAGAGACCTGTACCTTGGTAGGTTGGAGCCCTCAATGAATATGTTCCCTCCCCATTCCAACGTGGTGCTACATACCACAGAAGATCAAACGACAAGTTTCGTTCCCACAGACCAGCGGCATAATTATCATTGACCGACGATCGCATTGCTTGAGCAATTCCTGACACTGCCATGAGCTTATCTGAGGCCACAGTCAGACTACTCACCATGTACTGCTCTATAATTCTAGCCCATGGCGCGTATCGGGTGCTGGTTTCGGAAGCAATTCTTCTCCATGCTTTCGGACAAAGTTCTCCGGCTTCACCAACATCCTCGGACTCATACCTGGGCACATGGTTAAA
>JARJPL010000663.1:0-44645 GCA_030782805.1 Aschersonia sp. MBC 622
CTCAAGCGGCTTGCCCGTTACAGGGTGAGTCGCGATATCAAGGTTCTGGGTTGGGGCGTTCTTATGAAATTAAGTCTGGATTAAGAGCGTGAGCGTCATGAACAAATACCCTGATAGCCCGAGAGGAATGAGCTTAGTTTCCCTTTATGCATGATGAGTCCCTGAAACCTCCAGACCGCCAGTCATCACGACATATCACGACTTGGGGTACTTTCTTACATCAGCACACAATAACGATGGTAGCCTTTATATCAGCACTGCTTGCCCTGATTTGAATACCACCTTGCGTCTTCCAAAACCAGAATATAACCATGAGGTACAAGCAGGCTTTTCAGCATCGTATCTTATGCTCCTGTCTTCTCTTTCCAAACACTACCACTACTCAAATAAGAGCAAGCCATTCATTGCCGGCCACAAGAAGCTACAAGCTGTCGATGAGCAGACAAACATTTCTGTCGCTTTCAGGAGTCCCAGCTATTCTATCGGAGCGGCGCTATATTCTTGAATAGCCGACCCCTGTCAACGGCCAGCGCTACAGAGTTTTGAATCGTGCAATGCAACAGCAGCCAGTATGATGGCCAGTACAAGAGCCGGTACAAGAGCCGGCACAGCTAGTATAGTAGCTCATAGTAATGAATCTTTTTTTTTTTGAAAAAGGTATACTAAGATCTAAGGGAAATGTAGATATATAGTGGATTTTTTCTTTCTTCTCTTCCAGTTATATAAGACGCCCGTATTCAAAAGGTACTCTATTAACTGGGGCTAGATTATAATTAGAAAAAATAAAATAAAAAGTCCACACGAGTCACGAGTCACTAGTACTATGAAAAAAAAAAAGAAGAGAAAAACTAAAAGATCACGGCATAAAATAGGAAATAATGTACGACGTTGCAGCCGCGGCCTTTGACCAGCTGGCCAAAGGGTATTTCAACGCTCGCTATCAGAGTCACGCGGTATAGCGGTCAAGCTGGGCTGTGCGCTTCACAAAGAGCTCGGCAATTGAATGCATCAGAGCAATTTTTTCGGCCATGATATCAACACAATTCTTTTCTTATATCATCTACCAGCGGGTGGTTGGCCAGGATCGTCGGCCCTCGGCCCTTTGCCAGCAGCGCAGGGCTGGTTAGCAAGCATCGAATGAATCGTGTTTTTCTTTGGGGGCGCTGGGCGGCCCCTGCTTTGGCACTTGAATGGAACCCCGCCGGAATCTCGGCTGATGAGTGGCATGTTTTTGAAAGTGAAAATAAAAAAAGAAAATTCAAAGGGGCGACTACCGTTATAACGAAGAAAAGGAGCAATCGCCGCTGTAAAGATCAGAAGCCGACAAAAAATGCGACTCGGGACGTCATCATATAAGGTAGATACAAGAATGGCACGCAGTTGCGACTAAATTTACGATCTTGTGAACGAGTAGTACGTACATGTTACTTGCTGAGTCATCAATCGGCTTGCCAGCCCACGTCTTTCGCTTTGTTTGCATCCTATCTAACTTGCCAGTGATCAAGATAGACTTGGAGCATACTAAAATCACACAAGGCAGGCCGCAAGCTCGCAGATTTTTGTCATAGCCTCCCACAGAATACAGGCTGATTGCCCAAGTCTCCAGAATGGGGTTACCCTACCAGGAGCATCGCCAGCCACATTGTGCCAAATCGCCCACAAGTCTGGGGTAAGGAGTCCCCCCCCCTCCCCACAAGCGTCATGCGAACTAAACTAAAAGAATGAAAAAGCTGCTTGTCCCAGATTGGCAGCTGGAATGAAGTAATTTGTTTTCGACTTCAAGTTTCGCCTTGAAAGGACCATTTCTGGGAGCCACACTGCGAACCAGGGCACAACAAAAACCACAATAGCCGATGCTAAAGCCAGCTTCAGCCCCAAATGCACAAGCAAAAGCCGGCCTCCACTAATTAACATGCAAATTCCCAATCTTTTCCCCTCATTATGGGCGTTTTCCCCTCACTACGGGCGAGGGCCGAGCGGATGACCGACCCGTCTGGGGCAGCTCCAAGGAGCAACTCGGCCAATTATTAGCTGCACCACGGCGTCTCCGCCTTTTTCGGAGCGGCACTCCTCTATGCTGCATCATGACAGCCACGGCTAGCTTCTCTAGGCGATGGTCTATTGTTTACTTCTCACAAGCTCATGTCTTGATGGGGAATGTCCATTGTCGGACCGAGATCCTTTTTCTTTTCTTGGCTCTGCCCGAGAATTGAGTAAGGAATATAAGAAATTGTCCCCCCCCCCCCGGACCTCTGACCCTTTCTCTCACCGCAACTGCAAATTTCAATTCAATTGTTGCAATGCGATTCTGGAAAAGCTTGTTCCTGTCGGGGCTGGCCTCTGCCGTTAGCGTCCTCTCGCGAGAGAATACCAGTAACACCGCGCTCGAGCAGTGCCCTGGCTACACAGCCTCCAACGTTCAGACGACAGACACGGGCTTAACGGCGGAGCTGTCTCTCGCTGGCAAAGCATGCAACACCTACGGCGACGATCTCAAGGACCTGATTCTTCAAGTCACCTACGAGACTGGTAAGAAAACCCCCGCACCTTTGCCCGCCCCCATTGAACTGACTGCGATGCAAAGACAACCGTCTACACGTCAAGATTCAGGATGCCGGCAATCAAGTCTACCAAGTGCCCGAATCCGTCTTTGCGCGGTCATCAGATACGTCGTCCGCATCAGCGAGCCATCTCCAATTCTCGCACACAACCTCGCCATTCTCCTTTGCCGTTTCTCGGCGCGACACGGGCGAGGTGCTGTTCGACACTTCGGCCGCGCCGTTCGTCTTTGAGACGCAATACCTGCGGCTGCGCACCGCCCTGCCGCGCAATCCCTACCTGTACGGCCTCGGCGAGCACTCGGACCCGTTCCGCCTCAACACCACGGGATACGTCCGCACGCTCTGGAACCAGGACAGCTACGGCATCCCCAACGGCGCCAACCTCTATGGCGCGCACCCGTTTTACCTCGAGCAGCGCAGCAGCGGCGCCCATGGCGTCTTGCTGCTAAACTCCAACGGCATGGACATTCTGATTGACAAAGACCATGAGTCTGGCCAGCAGTACCTCGAGTACAACACGCTCGGCGGTGTGCTGGATTTCTACTTTTTCGCCGGCCCGAGCCCCGTCGACGTGGCTAGACAGTACGGCGCCCTGGCCGGCACGCCCGCCATGCCGCCGTACTGGGGTCTCGGCTACCACAACTGCCGCTACGGCTACCGCGACGCCTTTGAAGTCGCCGAGGTGGTGCACAACTACAGCGTCGCCGGCATCCCGCTCGAGACCATGTGGACCGACATTGATTACATGGACCGCCGCCGCGTCTTCTCCCTCGACCCAGAGCGCTACCCGCTCGCCTCGATGCGCGCGCTCGTCTCACATCTGCACCATCATGATCAGCACTACGTTGTCATGGTCGACCCGGCCGTCGCGTATCAGGACTACCCGCCGCTACACCGCGGCATTGAGCAGAATGCATTCTTGCTCCGCGCAAACGGCTCCGCCTGGCTCGGTGTCGTGTGGCCCGGCGTCACCGTGTTCCCGGACTGGTTCGCCGAGACAGTCGATGGGTACTGGAACAATGAATTCAAGCTCTTCTTTGACAAGGACGCTGGCGTGGATATTGACGCTCTCTGGATCGACATGAACGAGCCCAGCAACTTTCCTTGCAACTTTCCCTGCGATGATCCTTACGCGGCCGCCGAGGGCTACCCGCCGCCCGCACCGCCCGTCCGCGACACACCCCGGTCCCTTCCTGGCTGGCCGTGCGAGTTCCAGATCGGCGGCTGCAGCAACAGCAGCAAGCGCAGCAACAACATCAACGCCGGAGCCACCAACCCCAATGTCGCGCCTGCCATTCGAAGCAACTCCCTGATCCTCCCAGTCCGCGCCGCCGCTGCTGCCGGCGATCAAAAGGGTCTTCCCAATCGTGACCTTCTCTTCCCCAAGTACGCCATACACAACAAGGCCGCATACAAGGATGACTGGAACGCCGATCACGGCGGCATCTCCAACCACACCGTCAACACCGACGTCATGCACCAAAACGGGCTCGCCATGTACGACACACACAATCTGTACGGCGCGCTCATGTCCCTCGCCTCTCACCGGGCCATGCTCGCGCGCCGTCCCGGCCTCCGCCCGCTCATCATCACCCGGAGCACCTTTCCCGGCGCGGGCGCCCACGTAGGTCACTGGCTCGGCGACAACCTCTCCACGTGGCAAAAGTACCGCGAGTCCATCCGCGGCATGCTCGCCTTTACCGCGCTCTTCCAGTTCAACATGGTCGGCTCCGACGTGTGCGGCTTTGGCGGCAACACCACCGAGGAGCTGTGCGCGCGGTGGGCGAGCCTCGGCGCCTTTTACAGCTTCTACCGCAACCATAACGCGTACGGCACCGCCGCGCAAGAATTCTACATTTGGGAGAGCGTCGCCGCCGCGGCGCGTAAAGCCATTGATATCCGGTACCGACTCATGGACTACTTTTACACGGCCATGTGGCGTGCTAGCGAGGACAGCACCCCGAGCATCTCGCCCGTCTTCTACCACTACCCTGACGATCAGGCCGCGTGGGCGCTGGAGCTGCAATTCTTTTACGGCCCGGCCATCATGGTCGCGCCCGTGACGGAAGAAGGCGCCACCAGCGTCGACGTGTACATTCCCGCGGGAGCCACCTTTTACGACTGGTACACGCATCAAGCCATCCGTGGTAACAACGACAGCGGCCGCACTCACACATTTTCCAATGTCGACGTCACTACGATTCCGCTGCTCATCCGCGGGGGCGTCATTGTCCCGCTGCGCGCCGCATCGGCCAATACCACGACGGAGCTGCGCACGCGCGCCTTTGAGCTGCTCGTGCCGCTTGACGAGCGCGGACGCGCCGAGGGCGAGCTATACGTTGATGACGGCGTGTCGGTGGCGCAAAAGGCGGGTGGCGTGACGGATATTCAGTTTGTGTACCAAGAGGGCGTGCTGACTATCAATGGCACGTTTGCGGTGGATGATGCGCTCCCGCGGATCGTCAAGGTGACAGTGCTGGGCGAAGACTGCAAGACAAAAAGGGCAGCGGAAAAGGGTGCGGCAGAGGAGGGCAAGAGGAGTCGGACAGTCAAGGTGGACATTTCACTCAACGAGGCGAGCATCACAAAGGTTTAATTATTCAGTAGTTGGTAGTTGAAGTACACACAATACAAGGAAACGTACATACGTCTCGACGACATTATGAGCATGGGGTATTGTAGTATATGCATAGTGGACAATGTGAGGTGTCCAATGTCTAACAATGTAAATGGCAGTGCTATAGAATACACTCGAGCCTCTGTCTATATACCTCATTGTAATGACGCAAAACTAATAATTCATACGGCAAAACCAGGCCGCTTAACAATATATTCAGTTGAAGAAAGAAAATCCAAAAGCAGACAAAAAGAAAAAAATCTTTCCCAACCGCTCCAATGTAAATGCGTAATGAGGGCGATAGTAATTCGACAGATTCCAACCGATGGTAGGCGTACAATAAACACAATATATGCAGTATAACATGAAAAAGAAAAAGAGGGGAATTTGCGTAACAACTTTTCAAGAGTGTAGTAGTCGCTCAAGATGGTTTGATGAGTATAATCGCCGAAATCACTGTTGGCGGGTTCGGCATTCGGTCATGCGGCACACAGTCATGCGGCAAATCACTCTGGTGGCGGATTCGGCATTCGGTCATGCGGCGGTGGGTGAGGAGGAAGCGGCGGAAGTGGCGGAAGTGACCGCACACCCCACGGCTGCGACGACTCATCCGGTGGTGGCAGTGCCGAGCTCTGCATAGATTGAAGCTGCGATTCGTGCGTTTCCGGCACGCCTTGACTCGCCGACTGGCTTGGACCACCACCGCCGCTGCCCAGCGTCTGGCAGAGTTTGTATGTGCCTTCGTCGATGCGTTCAACAATGCCTTCGTCGAGGGCATACCGCAAGAGCATCTCGTCTACTCCGAGATTATCGCCTTCGCCTTTCTCCATGTGCCGACCAACGTGCTCTGTCCACTCATCCCAGGCAGTCGGGCCTTCAAAGCTATTTGCGCAGCCAGGCTTAGGGCAGCTCGATCGCTGAGGCGCATGCCTCCGCTGTATGAGGCACGTCTGCTGCATCTCTCGAACGTAGCTTTCCCATTCAGACTGCTGATGGCCGTTGTCGCCTTTAGCGAGGGCGCGCTTGACCTCGAGCGGGGCGTGCATGCGGCGAAGGTGCTGCGTGAAAAGATCCTTTCGGTTAAACTCGTTGCCTTTTCCATCGACCGTGGTGTGCGAGCAGATGGAGCAGCGATAGTACTGCAAGCAAAGATGCTGCGAGGCAATATGGCGCTTCCACTCGTTTTTGGAACCAAACGTGCTGTAGCACCCTGCAAAGTAAAAGGCGCAAGGAAATGGACGAGTATGCGCTGCGGCAATATGTTTTCTCAGGGATGAAGAGTCCTTAAACGGCGCATGGCTGCAATGGGCGCATCGAATGTCGGGTTTGCCAAGCATGCGCCGCATCCTGGCACCAGCAGACCCTGTGCCGCTGTCCAGCACGGGCATCGATTCTGAGCGAGTCAAGTTGCGGAAGCCCGGGTGCAGCGTTGGGATAGGAACAGGCGGAGCAGCGCGCTGGGGAGAAGTGTTGGCAGAAGCGTCACCACTGCGGTGGCGGACGTGGCTGAGGGCCTTGAGCTGCTCAGCAGCTTCCTGCATCTCTGCAGAATCTGCACCCTGGGCCTTTGGTTTCATTCCTAGCCCGCCAGCAGCCAGCGACTGATACAATCTAGCGGTTGGGCTCGTTTGGCCATCGGACTGTTCGCCTTTGACAGAATATCCTGGTGCAGGCCACTGGGCAGCCGAGGTTCGACGAGAATTTGCACTTGTTGGGGTGGACACGGGTGCCAGTCTTGTTGTCGTCATTGTTTCGGCGGTTGCGGCGGATGCTCCAATCATCTTGTCGTAGAGAGAAACCATGTTGCGCGAGGTGATGCTGCCGAGATAGTACCAAATCTTGTCGTGTTGAACATTAGCCCAAAGAGAGGTGGGCATCGATATGAGCAGCACCGTGGGAGGACCTAAGAACATGCCCTCGACGGTGATTTGCGCGGCCAAGGGCGGTGTATTTCGTAACCAGCTATGGAATGCCGACATGTCCGGACTGGCGTCCCCAACAAATGTAGTGCACACCAGTACACGAGCTTCATCGAAATTCAAGCTAGGCGTCGGATCTTGGGGGAGAGGAGCATCTCGAGGGCGGGCAGATCCTGGCGCGGCGGCGACATCGGAGGGCTCTGTCAATGGAGCAAGTTCTATATGCTTACTTTGGTCAGGCGTCATGGTAAAAAATTGGGGCTCTGAAGCGGGCGAAGAAAATCGAGGCGATGAGCTGGAGTGGGCGTTGGAAGCAGTCTTGATCTCGTGGCAAAGCTGCTGTGCGGTAAAGGAAGGAGCGCGGCTCAGCTGGCGCAAGGCTGTGGTAAGACAAGGCGAGAAATAGGCGCGGGAAGCGGCCGAGGGATGGCGGGCTGATTCGGGAGAGCAGGCGGCGATGACCTGCTTGAGGCCGTGACTGGAAGCGATGGAGTCGGGAACGGCGCACGTGTCAAGCAATAAAAGGATGTCGGATTGGGCGTCTTCGAAGAGGCAGCGGACTCCGTCCCATCTCAACCTGGCTGAGTGGTCCTGAGGAGAGCTATCGGATGGTTAGAGCTATGAATTTGAGGAAAGGTGAATTTTGCGTCTTGCTGTGAGAAGTCAAGATGACGTACCAAGCCCAGTAAAGTTGGCCATCGGAGCCAACATAGCCATGACCGGAATAATAAATGATGAGTAGCTGATCTGGCCGGGCATGCTCGAGAAAAGAGGCCATCTGCATGCCGAGTTTTATGCTTGGGTTTGCGACGGTGGGAATCTGCCATGTTTGGGTGTGATAACGGTAATCAGTGTCCAAAACTTGCTGCAGGGCGCGAATGTTATCAATGGCGGCAGCGTCATCTTGCCAACCCAAGAGAAGGACCGAGACGTTTGTGTAAGCGGCGCGGGAATGCGCAGCTTGACGGTTGATGAGAATGGCAGCATCGTGCAGATGACGGGCAAAGGCCTCAAACTCGTGGCGTTGGCTGTGATGAGGCGCATCAGGAACTATGTGAGTGGGATGAGGCTAGAGAATTGTCAGCCGAGTCTGGCAAGGTTTTGGTAGGGAGTGTGACGAGGCTGACGTAGGGAACCGGATGGGGAGGACGGGGCGGTAGGGGTTCCAAGACGTACTAGCTTCTGAGAATAGGACGCAGAGTGAGGGTCGGGAGGAGACGACGCAGAGGCATTGAGCTTTGGGGCAAGCTTACGCCTCTTGCCAGCAGGTTCCATGGGATGGAAGCGCAGCCGTGATGAGCAGGCTGAGGAGCTCGGCAGAGAAGGCAAACGGCAGGCTGGCGAGAGCCCAGCAAGAGCCGGGGCCGGGTAAGGCGGAGGACCGGCTGAGAAGCAGTTGCAGTTGCAGTTGCGGAAGGCGGACGGCGGTCGGGCGATTCGGCTGCGACGAGGATCGTCTTGGGTGGTGTGTTATATCGGCGGGATCAGGTGAGGTACGAGGCCGTGGGATCGGCGGAAGAGTTCATTGCAAACAGAAGAGCGTTTGTCTGGAAGAAGCGAAAGGCTGACCACAGTGGATTAAAAAAAAAGAAGGCGAAGGCGGAAAAATCGGAGACACCGGGAGAAGAGAAGAAGAGTTAAAAAAACGAAATGACAAGATTCGGACCAGTGACGACGAAATGAGTTGAAGGAATAAATGGACAAGGGACCGGGATAAAGGGCGTGGGCGAAGAAGCGGCCGTCCCCCGGAGCCAAGGCAAGAAGAGGCCAAGTACGAGTGTACTGTACTGAGTGAGTAGAGTCACCAGGTCGGAGCAGAGCAGACACGTCGAGCAGGTAGTTTGGTAGTTTGGCGCAGAGTAGGAAGGAGGCAGGTTAATAGGTAGACTGCGGCGGTGCTTTGAAGAGGTGTGTGATGTATGGAGTGTGATGTATGGAGTGTGTTGTATGGGTGTGTGATGGGTGTGTGCGTGTGTGTGGTGCGTGTTGCGTGTTGCGTGTTGCGTGGTATGTGGTGCTTTCGGTATGGCGAGTTTTGGTACGGTATAAGATGAATAATGGAGGTACTGGTAAGGCTGCAACGCAATGCAACCGAGACAGACAATGGGTGGCGGCGGCGGCAAGCCAGCCGAAGATGGCAGGCCAAACAAGAGGAGGAGAGGCGGGCAAAAGGGAGTTTGAAAGTTGCTGCGCGCCCGCCCGTCCGCCCACGGAGCAGATGTGGCAAAGCGGTTGTTTTCGAAAAGAGGTTGGGCGAAGAAGAAATCGAGGCAAAAGGAACGATGCAAAGAAATGGTTTGATGAGGGATGCACAACGTGTAAAGCTAAAAAGCATCCAAGGCACCAAATAGTAAATCCGGCGAGGCGAGGCGAGGCACCGCGTAATCTGGAGAACGACAGAGACCTAATAAAGAAAAAAGACGAATAAAAAAATTAAGAATAAAAATAAATAAAAGAGGAAAAATTCCATCACGGCATGGGGCAAGTTTTAACTAAGCCAAGGCTGCCATTTTAGCTGGGGACTTGGGGCGGGCTGCTGCTGCAAGGTTGGGAATAAGAGTCACCTACCAACAAGTACCTTTTTATAGCACAATACCAGAATTAGGTACATTTCTTTCAACAGCAACTAAATTTACAGGGCCACAACGAGGGCGTGTGCGGGCTTTCGGGGTGTGTGTCAACGCCCATTTCATTTTTGTATGGGCAGAATAGGTACCTGAAAAAGGGCCTGACGAAGCAAAGTCCGGGTTTTTCTTCATTTATTGTTAGGCACCGCGTGGCAGCTGCATGCAAGTGCGGGCGAGGCGAGCCAAGGGAAAAAAAAAAACCAGTAGGAATGGGAAATATTTACAGGCACGGCACAAGGCAGGCTGGTGGTACCTACCGTACCTACCGACCCAACTACATCATACCTACCTACCTACCTTGCTACCTACCTACCTATTTACCTACCTACCTATTTACCTACCTACCTATTTACCTACCTACCTACAAGCATGTGCCGACAGGCTGCGGCGGCACGAGGCTGCATGTTTGGACCATGGCACGCACATGTTATTACCGCTATTTGCTGCACACCTCTTTTCTGATTCCAACGTTTGGTGGTGGTTGGAAGAGAAGGGCAAGAGAAAATTGATACCTGACACCCCTCTCTCCCAAGACAAGTTATTCCCCAGCAACCCAGCTGGCTCGGTATTCTCGTTGCCAAATCATATTAGCCCATATTGCTGGAGGGATCCGCCAGGCCAGCCTAGAGAGGGGCGCGGCGCCGGTGGCTCAGCTCACTTGGTCCCAAGTGGACAAGTTTAGTTTGCTAATAAAGATGGTTAATAGGCCGCCTTGGCCGTGCCATAGGACTTTGAGCTCATCTATGCAACTCCGTACGCTAACCAAGGCCTACCTATTCATCTGCAAGCAAATTAAAAAAAAAAAAAAAAAAAAGTCTGTGGCCTAGATGACGAACAAGGCTAAGCCGTTTTTGATCGTAAACCCCTGTACGTCTGAAATACCACGCTCAACCGTCGCGGGCCAAGGCAATTCAACCCGCACTCGGAAACCTTGCTCATCAACCTTTCTCTCCCGCTTTCCAGTACCCCATATGCCGTCCAACCGTCCCAGCTGAGTTGGAATCTTGCGCTGCTATTTTGACTCTTTTTTTTTTCGTTCTTTTTTTTTGGTTCTCTTTTTGTCTTTTTTTTTTTTTGGGTGTGCTTTCCTCGCCTCGCCCCGTTTGCACCTCATCTCGCTTCCAACGGCATCTTCCGCTTACATTATCCATACACGACAACTAACCAACTAATATTCAGCACACACACACATCCACACATATCAGTACACACACACTAATGACACCACACACACCAGAACCCTACTAATGCTACCGCATCTCAGTCTTGACACGCCAGTGGGGAACTGGCACGCGGCATCGGCAGTCAACCCTGCAGGAGCACCTTTTTATTTTATTATTTTATTCTTCTAATATACTTCTTTCCCACTAGCACCGTATTCCCACAACACGACGGCCCAGCGCCTACTGGCCACCGCCGAGGCATCAGCCGTCTCATCTTTAGCACCGCCCAGTACAAACACCGAGAACGACACGAGATGTGACCCGTCCTCTGCATCTTGTATCGCTACAAGAATAGATTGTTGCCCTCTCCTTCGCCTTGTTTCATTTACCAAATACAGACAAAACGCCTCTTTTGTTTTAACCCTGGCGGGTCAGTCAATCCCAGCAATCCTAGCAACCCTACCTATGTAGCCTCTTTCCACTGTGCCACTCAAGGCTTCCAAGCCTCGCCTTGCCTGGTTGCCTGGCCTTGTCAGCCTCGTCAAACTCAAGAGTGGTGATTACGTTGACACGCGGCTTCGCTCTAGCCTTCTTCCAGATTATGGCTTTGCTTTTTTTAGCGGCTGCGTGGCGCTGGGCTGCCCTTCAGCCTCCTACCACCCCCGACTTTTTCGTAATTGGGAAGGGCAAGCCTTGTCAACCGACTTTCAACTCCTCTGTGAACCCCTTGGACCAACCAGAAACTCTGCCTTGTATTGGCCAGTCTTGTCTTTCCATTCAACGACTTATCAGGTATCAGTACTTCTATTCGTCCTTGGGGCTTGCAGTTTTGTGGGTTCATCTTGCTCAAAAAAAAATTATTCATCACATTTACTTTCTTTGCCGCTTTCTTCATTTACGATGCCAGCTGGCCTCTCCTCCTCTTCAACCCCCCACTAGTCAACTAGCACAATGCCTTACCAAACGTGACACCAACCAGCATCCGTCGCATTACTCGCCACCATGAGGCCACCGCAGCTCGACCGCTTCCCCCTGCGCAATCAAGCAATCTCGCGACGAATCACTAAATCCCCAAGGCCTCAAGTGGCAAAGCTTAGCTCCGATCCCCGCTCAACCCGCTTCAGCCTGCAGCGTATATTTTGCCCCTTGCGGCTGGTCCAGCCGGGGAGGGGAGAGGCGCTATCTGTTGCGCGCCGCATCGCATGCGAGACGGGATCGAAAGCCCACTCCCGCAGCAATCAGGTTTCTTTTCACAAGCATGTATTGTACCTGCAGGCTAAATTTTTTCAGCCCTGAGCTGCTGAAGGCTGCAGCAAAAACGAAGCGGCAGAGCTGCATCAAACAGGGAACCCCAGTAAGGGTCGGCCTTGTGCTAGCGAAAACTACCAGACAGCCTATCACGAGCACGTCCAAAGCCAAGACAAGCTTTGACTAAACCACACTAAATCTTCGCCTTGACCAATCTTCGACTGTGAAGAAGAAAAATTGATACCAATCATTCAGCTACATTCGGTCAGATAAAAGATTCGTCAATTACAACCCAAGGCCCGTGCCAAAGCAAGTGGCAAAGTGTCAGGCTGGCGAAAGCAGGGGACAAGGGTCGATACAATTCTTGACAAGACAGATTATCCTGGCCGTAATCTTGGCCGGCTTTTCCGTCGTCGAATCGATCCACCCGAGCTTAGTTGTTTTGAAACTCTGAGACTCTTCAGACTGTTGGCGACAACCGCTAAAGGACTTAGCCGCGCCAGGACCACCATGCTCTTCAATTGTCTACTTGAAACACGTGGAATGTTTTTTCACAAGTCCAAGTAACCAATTGTACAAGGATCAAACGCCACCGGTGTGAAAGTCGGTCACTAGGCCGCTTATCAATATATAGTCTGTGACGCTGCGGATACGGCCATGACAGTCTCGACAAGCATATCCTGTCCTGCAACATGTGCGTGTTACATTCGCGGCAACGTTGTTTGGTCAAATCAGGCCATCCTGAGAAGAATAACAACGTGCCCGATTTACTCATGTGTAGTCAACGTTACCGGCAGGGACATGGTACTGCGGCCAATTTTTACTTACCCTTGATCTGCCGGGAATAACCCTTTTACTCAACGTCCGCCAACGTCTTGCCAATGAGGGAGATTTGAGCCACTGTTTACCCGCATAAAGGCAGCCACGCTGCCACGCATACTGATTTGTTGCGAGCCATGCACACAAATTCCAGGGTGAAGTAGTTGAAACGGCGCATAAATGTCGATCCTGAACCGCGATTGGGCCAGGCAGACATTTACACAGCTGAGGAATTGCAAGTACCAGAACTTGACGAAATCCTGCAAACCACCGAGGCACGTCGGGTTGATACATCATCTCGGGATGATGTTGAACCTGTTTAGGGTGGCGTGTCAACGTGTGTACTAAATAAACATCCTGGCACCCTTGTCGCATGCCATCGCCACGTTGTTTCGCCGCAACGTCCAGTCAAACCGTTCACCGCCACGGCAAACGAGCAGGAGAGTGGAAGACATGCACTGCAGCCTGTAGCCCGCACGACTCATTCATTGCCACTCCACTGAGACTGGCCATTACCAATTCAAAGTTGCCTTTATTCTCGGAGGGGGGCGACTTGATGCCCGCCGATTCAGCTGATGATGTATGCTTGAAAAGCAAAAGTCGTCTGCCTCTCCGACAAAGGAGGCCGCCTGGAGATGGCTCCGTGCTGCGTTTCGCCACTGGACCTCGCCGATGCATGACTGGGATCCGCGACCCTCTCTTTCCTCTGCACCTCGGCAGCTGTATATGTAAACCTACCCTTTTCCGCGTGGCTCTAATTACAGAAGAAAAGGGCTGACGTATTTCTGCTGCGGCAAGACACTAGGCCGCGACAACTCTTTATTTTTGACAGCCGTGCCATGCCGTCTCTCAACCGAAACTGTGCAGCAGACAACGGGTCAAGACAAATTCAAGAGCAAGCGTCGTGAACAAGTGGTAGACGAGTTGGCGGGCGCGGCGGCTATGTAGCAGCCCCTTCCGCAATCTTGATCTTCTGAGCGCCAACCAGGCATGGTTTGAGTCGGCGCGATGCGCGCAGCCATTCAGCTCTCAGCCGGGCCCGGAAAAGTAGGCGGAAAAGTCCGAAACCCGGAAATGTCCACACTTTCCGGGGGGGAAGGGGGGGGATGACAGAAGGCTGACAAGCCCATGAATAGGAGATGATATTATCAGACGCTCGCAGCCGTGGGATGTAGGAGAGGCGAGAGGAAAGAAGGAAAACGGGGCGCAGTGCCGGGCAGGCTGCAGGATACCGATACGAGATACGAGGTTTTTTTTTTTTTTTCGTCTCTTTGCGCGCTCCCTTACGAGAGGCGCAGACAGAGCGCGATGCCGTCCACCGTCCTGGTTATTTACTGGTAAGCTGTCATTTCTTTTCGCCCGCGGGTTGCGATGCCGCTGTTCTTGTCTCGCGAGCAAATTGTTTTTCCTTTATTCGCATCTTGGCAGCAGACAAATAAAAAAGGCCAAGGCCGCACTATTGAAGCCCAAGGGGCCTTTAGGGAGCCGCGATTGTCGAGCCAAGGCCGCCAGAGAGCCGGCTCTGCGCCGAGTTCGCTGTGGTTTAGGCTGCGGATGACACGGGAAAGCTGCCCAGTCAGAAGAAAGTGAAGAAAGAAAAAAGTGATGAAAAATTTCATGCACACGAGGCGGAAGATGTCATGGCCTTGCAGAACGCAGGCGGGAAAGAAAAAAAGTAGCATCATGTTTCTCATCTCCTGTGCAGGTTACCTTAGGAACCTTGGCTCTACATGCGTGGCGGCAGAAGGTGCGTGAGGTGATGGGCAAGAAAACGCAGCAGACTTGGTCACTACGTCATGCGGTAGGCTGACGACCTGCACAGCCATGCGACGTGACATGGGTAGAGCCCTGGTGACGCGACTTGGCAAAATAGAATGTGGCAAAGATGAGAAAAGTCGGATCTTTTTCTAGAAGATGGGCAAGCAAAAGAATTTTTCTTTTTTCAAGTGACCAGGATTCACATGTCAAGGAGGTCAAGACACGAGGCGCCACCCAAGTGAGACATTGCCATACCGTTGTACCGGTAGTGAATTGCAGTGGCGGTGGTGGCTGAAGCTGAGGCTCGTAGATGATGACAGGGGGTTTGGACTACAGCTGCCAAAGTTGCGAGACAAAGGACCGTTTTTAGTTTACACAAGCATCGACGAGCAAGGAATTCTTCCAGAATCTCAGATGATAAACTTTCCATTGCCACAATTGTCCGAAAATCTGTATCAAGAGGCTCTAGTTAGGCCTGCTTTTACGGGACGTTGGTGCCTAATTCTGCCAATCTATAGCGGCCCTTAGCGGGTAAAGCCTAGCCTACCTAGGTATTTACCTTACCTTACCTACTACCTAAGGTACAATGGGTGGGCCAGAAACTGGGTACTCCGTACCTGTTAGCAAACCATCAGCCAATCCGCCATACATGACTGCTTGAAGGTACCTACAGATGCTGCCTGTTGTCGATGCAGGTGGGCTGCTCGTCATTCGCAAAAGGCAGCAAACGCGCCATCTTCACAGCCACGAGGCTGCATCACAACAACTCGTCAGCTTCGCCCAAACCTACCTACCTCTGTCCGCCGCGTAATCCCATCTCTTCCGCTCCAAACGCCAGACATTGCCGCCTCTCTCCACGATCCCGCCGTCCGACTCTCGCGGCCGGTACTGTCCGTCTTCTAGCTTGCCCGCACGGCCCATGACAAAACTTGCAGCGAACTTGTCCTTGATCGTCCGCAGATAACCCCACTGCACACACAACAGTTGCACGCCTCGGCACCCGCCCGCCCATCCGCGCCTAGCTCCTCTAGCTAAATTTAACAACCTTGTTACTTTGCTTCAGTAAACACATCATCCGCATCATCCAGCCCGAGACCTACTGGTCAAATTGTCCGTCCGCTGAGACTTTAAAACAAACCGCACCGACTGCATCTGCGCCGACGCGCAACGCCACGGCCATGGATGCGTACGGCGTCCGACGCAAGGACACCACCAAAGGTCCGCCTCTGCGGATTCTTTCACTCGGTACGTCATCGACATCATGCAGCCCGGATCATTCTCTCTCGCTAACAAGCACAGACGGCGGCGGTGTTCGTGGCTACTCCATGCTCATCATTGTCCAGGAACTCATGCACCGCACCTTTGTCGAAGCTCACGGCCGCGCTCCGCGCCGCAGCGAAATCCCCAAGCCATGCGATCACTTTGACCTCATCGTCGGCACCGGAACGGGCGGTCTCATCGCCATTATGCTCGGCCGCCTCCGACTTGACCTCGAGACGTGCAAAGAGCTCTACGTCCGCATGACGCGCATGGTATTTCAGACCGACAAGACCATTGCCGGCATCCCATACCGATCCACCCTCTTCAAGGCCAGCAAGCTGGAAGAGGCCATCCGTCAAGCCGTCAGCGAGCACACCATCAACGAACAAGAAGGAAACGATGGCGACGAACCCGTTAACCCCCTCTACTCGTCTCGGCTCTCGACAGGCTCAAGTTCCTCTGTTCCTCAGCGACATCTCAGCAACGCCAGCACGGTCAGCTTCAGCGCGCGCAGTCCTACGGCGCAAGCCGCTGCGCGACCGTTCTTCAACTCTAGATATGGGAACGGCGATGCGCGACTATACGACGCGCGCGAGAATCGCACAAAAACGTGAGTATTCCCGATGCGCCAGTCTTGAGTTTTTTTTCCACACTGACACTAACACTACACAGCGCCGTAACAGCCATGTATAAAGACTCACCTAGCCACTCCGCTCCCGCCATCCTTCGATCCTACGACTCGCGCCGCGAACCTCCTCCCGATTTCGACTGCAAAATTTGGCAAGCTGGCCGTGCCACATGCGCCATCGGCCTCGCCTTCAAGCCCATCACGATTGGCCAGGCCACCTTTCACGACGACGGTGTCGGCACCTTCAACCCCGCCCCCGAGGCTCTCGACGAGGCCGTGGTCAACGAGTGGCCCGGCCGGGAGGTTGGCGTCTTTGTCAGCGTCGGCACTGGTAAGCGCCCGCGCGGCAGCGACGGAAACCAGGCAGTCTGGTACGAGGGCTTCCTCGGCGAGTTTGCCGAGGCGCGTCGCCGTCTCATCTCCAAAATCGAAGGATGCGAAAAGATTCACGAGTTTATGCTCCGCGAGCACCTCTCGCGGCGCAACGTGAACCCCGAGAACTACTTTCGCATGAATGTCGAGATTGGCGTGGGCGAGTTTGGCATGAATGAGTGGCATCGACTCGGCGACATTAGCACCGGCACGCGACGCTACATGGCGCGCGACGAGGAGCAGCGCATGATTCTCGGCATCTCCTCGCGGCTCGCCAAGGTGCACCGCGCGAGGCAGCGCCTCGAGCGACAGGCCAACACGATCCCCGAAGTAGTCAAGCAGCAGCCCTCGGCCAACTTTGACGTCCCCTTTGCCGTCGAACTCCCCGGCGACACCCCTAGCGCGTTCCCGCCTTCGCCCCGGAGCGGTCTCTCGCAGACATCGTTTGACTCTGGCCGCCCCGACAGCCTTACCGTTGGCAACAACCCGACGACGACGACGACGACGACGACGACGACATGGAGCGCAGCCTCCCCACGAGGCTCCTACGACTACGCGCGCCCCGGGGGCGCCGCACCCTTTCCGCCCGGCACCGCCTCGCCGCCGCCGCCTCCATCGCGCGCCAGTAACCGCAACGGCAACGGCACACCGAGCAGCGACCCGGACCGGCTACTCGGAACGGCGCCCACTCCGTCTCAGTTCCGAACTGCCTCGGGCGCGGACAAGATTGCCATAATGAGCCCAGACGAGCACGCGCGGCCGCTGCCGCCGGCACCGCAGTCACCGCCACCATCTACGCGCATCGAGCCCCCGCCACTGCCGCCCAAGACGCCGCTGCCGGGACACAGGGTCAGCAGCAGCCACGCAAGCAACGGGCATGCGCCGCCGTATCCGATGGATGATGAGGAAGCGCCCCCGCCGCCGGTCAATATGGCGCGGAAACCGGATTATCGAGGTTGAAAGAGAGGGCGAGTTGACTTGTTGAGTTTGTTGTTGTATATAACGAGAAATGGTTGGAAATGAGAATGAGGAGGCACAGGCTCGAAATACCCCTTGTCTTTGTTGTTGCCGCTGTTGGTTACTTCTTTGATATGTATACATGCACTTGAACTGGGCAAATTGGATGCTTGAGTATTCGATATACTGGCGGGCCAAGGCTTTTGGTCCTGACGAGTAACATAATAAACGTGATTCATGATGAACCAACTATCTATACATGTCTGTGCTGTATCGACGAGGCCGGCTCACCCCATAGTAAATATGCTAAAGACGCCACGAAACGCGTCGGCAGTGTACCACTGCCACCTAATTCAAACACCGTTACCACGTCCGCAATTCTGAAGCCATGGCCAACTTTTTTTTTCCTGTAGTTGGCGGGCTTTGCTCTGGCCCCTCCAGTTATTGTCTCAAGCCGCCTCGTCCGTCACAGGCTGGCGCGTCACAGGTTGACGGCCTTGACCTCATCATGGCCGAAGACGATGATCCGTATGTGACAGGAATCCGCGCCACCCCAGGCCTGTCAGCGCTTCATCGGTGCCGTGGAGATGTAGAATGCCCGACGCCAGTGGGCCATGAGTTGCCAAGGACGGAGGCTCGTATTTGCAGTTGGCGATGGCCATATAAGGAAGCCTCTGGAGGTGATGGCGAAGCGAGGCAAGATTGACGCCTTTGTCGATACCTGGGTTTTCCCCTCAGCAGAAAAGCCGGCGGCAATGACGTTTGAAATCGGCTCAGTACCCCCGTTCTGGGTCGCTGCGAGTTTGTGTGCGTCCTTGTCGGGTTTCATTTGACCCTGACGCTTGGGGTGCCTACTGTCGACCAAGACACCATCTCCGAGGAGAACGAGAGAGCTCCTGTGCGTACCTAGAGACGGCCCAGGGGTGGAATACGACGCAGCTCGGCATAGAAATAGAGGGCTTCCAACACGCCTGAGGCGGTCGTTGTGAGAAATGTGGCCGTGAAGCAGTAAAAAGACGACATTGATTGGGTAGTCTGTACAATACGAGCCACTGAAAAAACCACCCCAAGTAAAATTTGGATTGCGTAGTATGCTCATAATTTAGGTGCTTTTTGTATATGTTTGTGTGATTCAATGATGGCTACACGATATGTTTTCTGAATTTGAGTTGGAAGAGCGTATCCTGAACAAGCATACATTCACTTGTACTTGTGGTAGTAGACATGTTTCACAGTGACTTGACTGAGTTATTCTTCTCTCAAAGGAGCATAGGTTGCGAGACTTGGAGGAGCATTGTGGCAGCTTCATATTGCAGAGTTGGATGCTTTGGAAGATGTCTACGCAGCTGCACCGAGAGAGAGTCTCAATTATGACGAGGCAGAGCGCGGAACATGGGCAGCATGCTGCAGCAAGATTCACGACAATGTTACCCGGGAGGGTGCTTTGCTGCGTCGCGCATGCCACTGACGACGAGAGAAATTTGAGCTTTGACGGGTTTCCTATTTAGTAGCAGACCATTCGTAGAAAGAACAACAATGACGCTGTGGAGTCGTGGTGCAATGCCGGCCAAATACCCGAGCAAGCAGCTTGCGTCTTGCTCTTCTTCACAGCAAAAACCTCCTCTTTTTTTTTTGGTTTTTTTTTTCTTGTTTTTTTTCGGTGCTGCTTTCGACATTCATCTCGCTGACCCTCTCTCTCTTTTACCATCGAGACTCCTCTGCGGGCTTTTTGCTGCTCGGGGTTATATTCGACCAGGTTCATGAATCGCCTGCCCCTCTCCCGCTCCCCGCAAACCTGTGTGTGAGCGCTCGCACCGGCCGACCGGCCGCTCAACAAACGCGAGTCGGATTCGATAACTAAAAGGGGGGGGGGGACTACTGTTTGTTGGCTAGCTAGGTCCCTGAACGTTAGCGGAGATGCGGTTATCGGGTTTGGCCCCTTGGCGTTGTTTTGGAAACTTCTTGGTACATGGCCTGTTGCTTCATCTCATTTTTTTTCCCGAGATTTGCCGAAGAAGAATCTTGAACCAAGCGGAGATACAGAACAAGATTTCATCATTATGCAAAAAAAAAACTGAAAATTCTCTGCGCACGCCCAGAATGCGCAAAACCCGGCACACTGGTACACAATTGCCCCTTCCTTGCCACTTATTCCCCCCTCCCATCTCCATAACTATACTCCCGTCGACGAATCCTTGAAAGTCTCCGCCATTCTCTAGCCTGATTCGCAAAGCGGCCGGTTCCGAAAAATACTCATGTTTCTTATAAAAAGCAAGCGCTCGCGTGATGTACCTTGGTAAGATTCGTTTCTGCCCGCTTCCCCCCCCGCCTGCCTCCATCAAAAACCAAGTTATCCTGACGCAAAAGTCAACCAACGCAAATTGAAAGGGGAAGAAAGGAATTTCCAATTCCGACTTTTCTGTCAAAGCAAAAACAAGGCCGATATCAAAGGCTTGCTCCCTTTGTTTCCGCGGACAAGCAGCGTCGTAATCGGCCACGTCGACGGCCCCGTTTTCTTCATGTAATGCATGTTGTGCTGGAGTGGTCCTGGTATGCAGTGCGTGAGAACCTTGTCCATGACCTTTTTTCTCTTCTGAGGAATACCCTGCCTCCCTCTTTGTCAAAAGCATCAGTTCATGGATTTGATTGCGACCGAGAGAGTGGATTCGGACACCGAAATGCCATGCCAACCCCCCTCCTCAACCAAATGGAAACTTTGCATCTGGTGCGCTGCCTGCAGCATTAGTCCACACAAGCTGCCCCTCGTTGGTCGAATTGCTGCATAAACGAGTAATACAGAGAGAGCTACGTGGCAACGCCCGCTTCTTTTTCTCTCTTTCCCGCACCAGCCAACTACCGCCCAGCTGGGCATGTCCCTCCTTTGACCACTGGCGCCATGGTTTGTACGGATATCGTATATGCAGCAAATGACTGTCTCATCAGAAAGAGACCTATAAGCCCAGAATGCTCAATAAGGGTCGTTTCAAATCTGGACCTGTCAAGATCAAACCCTGCCGTCGCTCATTGTGGCGTTTGTTGGTGCTGTTGGTTGACCAAGGTTTTGAGTTGCAGCTGAGTAACGCTAGCGCGGAAAGCCAGAAGCCTAGTTCCGAAGTGAACCAGATGCGAATTGTTCCTTCCATAAGAAACTTGCCAAGAAGTCTTGAAAGAAAGGAATCGACCTTTTTGTACATGTGCTACGTCATTTCACAAAAGTCATGCGACTATTGAGATGATTGTACAATGCATCGGTCCAAACCACCCATGCGTCCTGCTGCTGCTACTATCGGCGTCGGGCCAGGCTGAATGGCGACCCTCACCCAGTGTAACAGAACATGTATTAGACTGTGAAAAGAAGAAACGACGCGAAAAACTCTTCGGTTGCCCAAACGGAAATGCGTTCCGCAACATCACCACGGCAAACATTAGGCAACGATATTTTTGGCACCCTTGCTGCATACGCAAATGGCCCGGGCTTGAAACGGGCAATCTTTGTCGGACTGACCGATGACACTTGCGCTTCTCAGCGGGTAGAGGAAAGTTCTTTTGTGCCTGCTTTAAACAGACCCAAAGCTTCGTTGGATGAGTTCTGGCATTGGACAGTGAAGAGCAGTAACGAAATCCAGCCTGCTGGCTGGCATCGACATGTGAGACAATGGGCTACCGTCCGATCTTGATAGAGATCGACATGAGAGGCTTGGCCAAGCCCAGCAAAAGTGCATGGGAAAGACTTGGGACAAGAAATCGCATATAGACAGGCCCATTCTACAATATGACAATAAGCGTACGTAGTGCGAGTCTGTCGTAAAGCTCAGCCTATTTGGTATGATTGAAATGACAGTAGCGAGGCTATTCACTGGTTCATGGGACATGCAAGCCACATTTAGCAGCTTGTTCCAGTTTGAGACATGTCTCTCGGGTAGACCACGGTCACCAGGGTCCAAGCAAGCCTCGGCGAGGAAGAGCAATCGTCAATGGTCAAGAGCCAAGTCTGAGATGCAAATCGAGGCTAAGACTGGCCTGTCTGTCGTATTTGTGGGCTTGGGAAAGACTCAAAGTGATGCAATCCCATCGTCTTCTGGCGCCAGCGTACAGTGGCTTCCCTATAACTTTTCTGCAATGAGCTACATTTGAGCATTGCCTCAGCCTAGGAGCCGTGTTGATGCCACAACTCGCATAATCATTGTGTCTTTTCCGCACGCGCGTCGGTTGTAGCGAGACAACGATCCAGATCAAGTCATTCCTTTGCCACACCGCAACCAAACCTTTTTTTTTTTCCCATCTTGACACTCGATTCTGCAGCAAGTCGTTTTGTTGATACGAGGGGTCAACAGATATTCAAGAGAAGAGCCCCCACTCTCGCTATTGATCATTCACAGCTCATACACAGTCTCGGTATGGCCGCTCTCCACGTATAGCAGCAAAAACCGGTTAGGATTGAAAAAATTCCTGGCACCTCCTTGCCAGAATTAAATTTTATGATGGGATGCAAACAGTCTAGTTAAACAAGCCCATCTGCAGAAACATGATGGCTTAATTCGCGCTCTGTTATGGGCAGGGAATCGCTCAGCCCGGCGTCCACCAGAAAAGGAGCAAGAGGAGGACTGACTGCCTTGGAAAAAAAGCCTGGACCTGGCAAGACTCGGATCAGGTTGGCGGTTGAGCTCATCATCGACGCAGTGTTCTCGGTTCCAATATTTTTTCTCTCTCTTTTTTCGATTGTTTTTTTTTTCTTGTTTTTTGGTTGGTGATCGATTCCCATACTGCGGGCCGTCAACGTGATCAGCTCGAGCCAAGTGCTGACGAGGCGTGGTCAGCCTCGCCGGTATCTCAGCTTGCAGTGCTGCATGGATACAATGGATACGTCATTTTTCAGTCACCGGCGCCGTGGGTCTTTTCTATTTGTCGACTTTGTTATTACCTTTCCCAGCATTCTTTCCCAAAACAGTGCTACATTTGTTCCTTGTAAATACATTGTAGCGATATTAGCATGAGACGGGCATCAAGCTGTTGGCCAACCGGGCAAACTCCACAGGTTCTCCAACGGCCCACATTTCGGCGGACGCTTTTTGTTTTCTCTTCTTCACCAACATCAAAGGCAGACTGGCAAACTGGCTACCTGGTGCGAGGCGGGCAGGCAATAATTGCGAGGCAATTGAATGCAGGGTCTGGGTCTTTTAACCGTCGCATCTCACTCGATAGACAAGGTTTCAGAGGTGCCGTCTCTGGTTGGACAGGTATCCAAGTTCTCGGATCACTGATCGGCGCACGGCGTCGCGCCCCAACGAGGCGTAACTACCGCTTAGGTGGAGTGCTGATTGGTTTGAAGCTTGTTCGCACATGTCCCAACAACTAACTAGCACTTGCCCGTGGCTTCTGATCCTTGATAAGATCAAGTTGGGGTGGCTAGCAGATTGATCGTGAGTCGAGACCTCTCCCTTTTGTTTCTGGTATAGGATGATGCGCAGCCAAGAGTTTCTGATTCACAGCCAAGAATCGCGTGTATTGCAGCCAAGAACAGCAAGTACCCGGTTCCCCATCCCCGTCAAATCCACGCCATCGAGCAGATAGGATTAACGGAGGCGCCGACGTCGCTCTTGCACTGCGCGGCCAAGGGTCGTGCGCCCGAATTGATCAAGCCCACGGTGCCGTCCAAGAGCATTCCTATCCACACTGGCATCCACACTCACGGCGAGAACGGTGGTCAGGCAATGAGGGCAACGGTCGCAACTCGAATCATCTCATCTGCTGAGCAAGACGTCAATTTGCCAAGAGTCGTCCAAGACTTGAGGCTTGTAGACAGCTCTACCTACCATTGATGCCAAAAGGTCGTGATCCGATGGCGCCGTTGCTAGAAAAATTCTCGGCATCATCATCATACCATACAGGCAACAAGTCGAGTACATCATGGTTGCTTCCCTGTCGCAAGTCTTGTCAGCAAGCCGTGGTTGGCTCGTCTGCGGACTCACCAGCTGATGCGAGACGGGTGGCTGTCGTGCTTTTTTGCAACTAGTTCACTAGCAACCAAGTTAGCGGCAGCACTTTCGATCCTGTGCGATGTGGAAGAACATCATCGGAGTGGGGGATCTTACTGATATGGGGGACGGCTCTAGATTGTGCAATCGACCAGATTGTAGGCTCGGGAGCGAGATTAATTGTCAAACCACGACCCTGATCTGCTTGCGCGTGACGCGCCCACATAGCGAGACGGCGGCCAAGCCAAGAGATGGGCTCGACCATTAATGCTTTGCAGAACAGCCATGCATCTCATGATGCCGAGGCCCGCAGCGAGCGAATGCTGGTAGATGAGCAAGTTGCCAGATGCGTAGTTGCGTCATGAGGCGTCAACGGCCAGCACATCATATTGGGACGCATGGGTACCCTGTACGGACAACGTTTATCCTAGCGAGTCGTTTCAATCCAGAAACACTTTGTAGGTTTGCATCTGCAAGGTTTCTACGCAGCAATGCCTGTAAGATTGTATAACAGGCAGACAAGCACCATGGTACAAACAATCAAAGTAGCTGAGAGGGATTATTCGGGCACTTGGCTCTTTAGCGGCAACTCCAACTCGCCAATCAACTAGTTGACACGTGTGAGGAGACAGTGCGAGGGCGAAAAGAAAGGCGAGGCAGAGCCACGATAGGGAACTAACTGATCCCGTCGCCAACTACCAGCTTTTAAAGGGACAGTAGAGCTCGGTGTGTCAAACGGGTAACGTAGCCGGAAACGGTAACAATTTGTTGGTTGGCGATTTACTCAGAAACAAGGATTCTTTGCCAAACTAGCTTATTTTAAAGGCCATTAACCGCTGCTGGCATTAATACCGCGCTCTTGACTAACTAGGTGGGCAATGTCCGCAACAGACTTTAAAGTTGGCCTGGAGAACTTGTCCCCTGTACCCCTCTCAAACTGTACTCTCAACATGACAATTCCCCTCCATTGTCCATTTTCCATTCTCCATTGCCCACCCCCGCTTCTTTACACACTTGGCGTCGTCTTGTCGCTCCAGTTGGGGGTGGGCAATAGCGTACGAGGTCAGTCTTAGCCTCTTCCTGAGTAAACTTGGTCAAAGATTGGCGCAACGGAAGACTCCGTGTAGTACCCAACTTAAACACGTTAGTTGGCTGGCCCATACCTAGGCAAACAAGTGCGCCCTGGCCGCCGCCCCGGAGAACTTTCGTGGGTTCTGTGGCGCGCCGCCCCCCAGCAACTGGCCTGGCCTGCAGATGATAATCACTCGCTTGGAGAATCCGCCTAATAAAGCAGGGACCAGGATGCAAGGACAGGTGTGCCGGGTTTTTTTTTGTTATTATCTCTGTTGATTTTCAAGATGCGTTGCAATTATGGATCGTGAGAGCGAGCCAAGGTTCGACGGGTCAGAGCAGCGAGCAGAGAACGGGCATTGTCCGGGAGTGGGTTGGTTGAGCTGAGCTGTATTACTTGAGATTGTGATGCCTCTTGCTGCATATGCAGGTAGGTGTCACTGAATCAATGTCGAAGCCGAGGTGTTTCTTCACCGAGAGCCTAGCAACTGGGTAGAGGCAGGTGTATGTGCCTGAATCTACATGCAACAACTTGCGATTGCCTAGTGGAAAATACTCTGGTGTGTACAAGCAGCTTCGTCCACTTTGAATCCAGACAACTTGATAGCATTTGTCACTGATTGCCTGCCGTCTTGGCCTTTTACTAATAATAATGAGAGGCGCTGGCATGCTGGTCACTGGATACCGGCTGGCGCCCGGTCTCGCCCACCGGTTCCCACCAGGTCGGGACCATGCACATCCAGCTTGCCAGCATCGCAATTTATACTGGTAATACATGGTTAGATGGCAGCATACTTGGTACCTAGTCAAAGTAGTATCAAGAGCATCCACCTGCCTCCATCCTGGACTGCCAACTCGGGCTATAACCAACGTAGTTAGCAAATAGACACCTAGACAGGCTATATCCACTGAGACCTTGAGACCTTCCCCAGAAGACAGACGCTAAAAGGCGCCAAACCACCCCATGCCGCTGCTCTTCCATGCTCCTTGCGTTGTTTGCCCGTCTCTTCTTTCCATTGTTGCATGATTTTTTTCCCTGGGTTTCCCCTCGTGTATGCACAATAAGAACCGAGGGTTCCTTCTCAATTATTTCACCACTGCGACGACTGATTGCCGTCATCTCGAGCAAATCAGACCACTGAAGCAGCCTGAGGATACAGCGGGTTCAACACCTGAAACTCATCGAAGCATCGACTGCCGCCGCCACCTCGGCCAAAGGCTCCTTCCTTCTTTCGCACCAAGAACGCCGCCGCCCGCTATCTACTGTTATCCGAAATCGCCTCACCCGTGTTGCCCGTTTGCCTCTGCCCTTCCATTGTCGAATAGGCTGTGTAGCTGCGCGGTGAATTGTACGCAGCCGTGCTGCAATTGCATTTCTCGACAACTGCGTCGCCTCCTTCAATTTACATACCATATTATTATACAGGCACCGCTCTCCACCAAGACTCTACGCCTCACGCCGGCCCGTTATCAGCGTCGCCTCTCACCTCGGGCTACGCGCCCCCTCCGCACCTTTCTGCGTACGGAATCTTCTACGATGCCTCCCAATCCGCAGGCGCAGGGATCGCAATCCCAGCGTGGTCAGGGAAAGACGAGATATGCAACCTCGTGCACAGAATGTCGCCGGCGAAAGCAAAAGGTCAGTTCTCGACTAGCCGTCTTACTATTCATTCCATACTTCGTCGCCTCGGCTACACTGGCACTCTGGCGCAATGTGTTGGCTACATGTGCCTGCTCGTACTCTGTTCAGATGTCATGGAAATGAACAAGTTTAATCAAGTACCGAAAAGCTGCAGCATGAACAGCCCTTTATCACATTACTATGGTTCTCACATCACCCGCCAACCCATGCTAACCTTGACTAGTGTTCCCAAGGCCAACCTTGCACCAATTGTCTGCGCAGGTTCCCACAAACGACATGTGAATACACAACCACCGCCACCAGAAGGTATGCCCTGTTCATTCAATCTGCGCCACGGTTCATATACTTACATGACACGCCCAACAGGGCCTCAAGCCAGGGAGGCACCCGCCCAAACGATGTCAAAGTCGTTGTCGAAGGTCCAGCGTACTCTCATCTCGATGTCAGCGAGTTACAAGACGCCATTCTGCAATTGGAACGGGAGACTCGCGAACAGATTCAGAAAAATGGCCCCCAAACGTTTTCTGTCAAGTTTCCAAGACGGTCCAACTCGAATCGTGCATTGAAAAATGGCAACAGCACCGACAACGACGAGGAAAGCAAGCTCAATGCCAAAAGCAACAGCGGGGTTGGTGGCAAGGAACAGCCATTCAAGATTATTGTCAAGGATGAGACGGGCCTTTTGCAGCCTCAAAATATGCGAACTCTTCTCAAGACTATCCTTCAAGTCCGAGTCAACTTTGCCACCAAGATTGTCAATGACGAATACACGCTCGACTCCAGAGCATTGCTCCGCATGGCTGAGCGCGCCACAAGGCCGCCGCTGCAAGTTAGCAGCTACGAAGACCACCTCCACAACCTACCCATGACCCTCAACAAGCTAAACATTGAGCTTGTTCGAATCTGTATGTTATTTTCTAGCACCTCAAAACTTTGCCAAAGATCCACTAACTCGGTATAGATTTGCAATTACTTTGCCGATTCAAGGCAGTAGTAGACGGCGCTCCGGATCCAACGAATCGCTTCATGAAGCACTGGGTTCCTCTCTCTATCAAGTCGCCGTTAAACCTTCAAATTATCCTCTATACATCGGCTTGCTTCTTGAATGAGACTGGTCAATTGCCAAAAATGGTTGTTTGGGCGCACAAAAGCGCTGTGCACAAGCTCATCAACGATCATATTGCCAAAGTGGGGAAAAATCTCAGTGACGAAGTCATTATGGGCACTGCTCAGATGGTTCTTGATTCGTGGTACTGGGGGACAACCGAGGAGATGCACGCTCATATGCTTGGCCTGAAATCCATGATCAGAATCCGAGGGGGCTTTCAAACCCTTGGAATGCAAGGTTTTCTTGCCAAGACTGTCATCACGTAAGACGATATGTAGCGACCATTATATATGTGCCACACTACTAACTCTTTGTTAGAGATGACATCACTATTGCACTTGCTCACGAAGTCCCGACATCCATGTTTGACAAGGACGGGTTCGAGTTCAAAGACGAATTCATGGTACCTTACCAAGTATCTTTCAACTCGCCATTTATGTCGGACTGGCCACCATTTTCTAGCCCGGCATCTACGCTCGACCTACATCCCAACGCAAATCAACTTCTTGATGACGTGAGAAATCTTCTCAAGCTCGTTCTGGAGCTTCCCGAAGAGCAAACTGCGGAACAGCTTCAACAGGTTGCTGAGCTAGCAGCGTGGACATACCAGCGCATTTCCATGCTGCCCGAAAATGTGCCGAAGAGATGTGACGAGGATCAGCAAAAGCAAGAAGACTTCCAAGCATACCGACAAAGAACTCAGCAGATGCCGCAGCCCCATAGTCAACAGCCGGTGTTGACAGATGCCTATTCGAACACTGACAGATCATCCAGCGGCACGAGCGCGCGATGGGAGGCATCGTCCCCCGAAAACACGTATTCCAGCAGCATTTTTGAAAGCTGCACCCCGAAAGACGAGGCCGTCTCGACTCCAGAAACGTCACCTACTCGGAGCGGGAGCGACCAGTATACAAATCCGCAGCGTCCGGACCTCATGTACCGTGTCATCCGCAACGTAGCGCTCATTTATTGCCGTGCCATCCTAGCTCGCGTCCCAACTAGCCACGTTTGCGACTCAAACGAATTTACCCAAATTTGGGCCAACATTTGGGAGGTACCCCTGGCCCAATGGAAGACTGTTCTTGGGGTGTACCACTGGATTACTATTGGCCTAATTCCGAGTGGACACGACACACCACCTGCTCGATTTTCCAAGATGCTCATGGTCGTGGCACTCTTATCCATTGGATTGGACAATTGGCACATTTGCTTGGAGATTTCCCGCGCTGCCTTGAAGTTGCAAAAATGGCTGCGAGAGGGTCATCCCGCCGCGCCCTCTGGCATTGTTGGCGGCGAAGCCGGTGTGCTCAAATACGGATTTCCAATCAAGGAAGACTTGCCTACTATTGCCAAGTATGACGGCAACCATTTCTTGGACGGTATCGAAGAAGACATGGACGACGCGGACGAGCTTGTCTGATGTCGCGACAGTCTTTTTGGGTATTGTACAATTTTCTACTTCGTCTTTCACCGATTTACATTCTCTATACTGGGGGAACGGGCAAAGATACCACGGGAGCGTGAATTTGGCGTCGGGAATTGGCAATGCTTTTTGGCTTTTGTATCTTGTCATGGCGTCGGGCGATGTAGGCTTTCTGTATTTAGGATAGCGAGTACCCAATGTGCTAAGTCTATGTATAGGCGTGAAAGCTTTTTTCTTTGATTTGAAGTGCTTGATTGTTTATCGCAACCATGCATCATTATTTTATTGGCTGGGAAATGCAATCAATGGTATAGCGCCTCTTTGGCATCATCAGCCGGTTGTGACAACAGCCACGGTACGACAACTCATTTTCTGCTGATGAAGCAGCAACTTGGATAAAATATTAAAAATTGGTCAAAGATAGTTGTAAGACTATGTCATTGCCTTGATAAGATAATGTCGGTATAGACTAGCCGAGACCTGAATACACCTAAAGAAAAGGGGGGCATATTTCTTAACATGATTCGAATTCAAGACATGGCCAGCCAAATCTTCATAAAGATGAGGCGGGTCGGCAGCCAGTTGGCGGCGCCAAGGTACGTGATGGCCTCCAAGGTGGCGGCCAGCAGGAACAGCAGCAGGGCTACGTTAGAGTACATCTCGTCGACCGAGTCCGGGTTGCCAGCCGGCAGTCCGCTTTCGAGGTTGACTGCGCGCGGCGTCCGATACTGGGGGGGAGTCGATGGCCGGAGCCTGCGGTCTGGTGTCCTCAGGGTCATGTTCCCGAGCTGCTCCGTGACCTTGGCGGTTCGCAGCGGATCCCAGATGTAGCCCGTCTTTAACGATACGGGTGACGTTGTCGTCCATTTCCCCATCGCTATTGTCACTGTCGTCGTCTGATTTGTCAGAGTTCATTGCAGGGGGGGGGCTTCTTCGTGTGGGCCGTGACCGTGGTCTGCCAGAAACCGCACCATGGCCCAGACGCCCGCCTTAAGGATTTGAGGCAAACCCGCTTCGTCCCTTTTCGATCTTCTCCTTGTACGTCTTCTATTGCGGGCTGAGGTTGGTGCAGATGTGGGCGGCGAGCCTGTCGTTCTCCTCCGAGACGTAGCCACGGTAGACCGAGTTCTCGATTATCCTGTCCCGCATGTAATGGTCGAACGTGTCGACACCTAGATGAACACGGTTCAACCAACCGAGACACAGTAGAGCCTCGTTTTTGCCAAATAAAGAAAAGCCGTGACAATTACTGGTGTAAAAAATGGCTATGGAACAGGCTGTGGGTACAGTCTGCAATACACTATTAATACAATATTGAGCGCGAGAGGTAAGACTGTGGCTACACCAAGACCTCAGGCGCAAGATTGGTTGGATCGGGCCCACGCGCGTTAGTCGGATTGACTTGCCCCGCGCTGTAGCCAGTCTCCCCAACAGGCTGACTGGCGATCCAGCGCAGCAGCGTCCAGGCGTCCGGGCTGGGCTCAGGGCCCGACAAGTCCAGGGTCCGCGACTGGCGCAAGACCAGCTTGTTCTGCTTGCCGTCAAAGTAGGCCTGGGTCAGGCGGGCCGTCTGGTTCCGCAGCAAGGTGGCGATCAGTGCGGGTTTTGCGTGGTGGTTGGTAAACATGCCCTTTTGCAGCTGGTACTTGACAAGAGCGAGTGCGGCCTCCGCCTCGGAGAGCAGGATGGCGTCATTGTTGGGAGCACCCGAATCGAGAACAAAACAGGACACGTGTGGCAGCTCAGCGTCTAGTGGGGGAAACATTGCCCACATGCCGCAGTATTCGTGATAGCGCATGATCGACCGGCGCTCTTGAAACTTACGATACAGGAGGGAAAGGCCGAGCTTCTCCTTGATTGACGTCTGATCACTGGAGACTGTCGGTGACGGATTTGTGGCGTCCAAGAAGACAGTAGACTTGCACATACCTATAAAAGGCCCATAGGTCTGGCACAACGTGTGACAGTCGGTAGAGGCATTCTTCGTACCAGCCCATTTTCGACATGGGAAACTCGAGCAAAATGGCCGGGTCGGGCGTGACATGGTCTAGATTGCGCCAACCTCCTCTTTCGTTCCATGTCTGGCCTTGAGGACGTCAAGCGGCCAGTCACAGGGCGCAAAGAAGGTATCAGAGATGCGTGAGGGCGTTGCGCCGTCGCGGCCAACATCAAGCTCTGGGCCCCAGACATATGGACAGGCTGTCGAGCGCGTCCTTTTTTATCGTTGGGATCTTGATGGCTCGGAGAGACTTGCGTATGCGTCTCATTCTGGCGGTTTGGATATCTTCGATGGCGGCGTATGGCAATTCGTCTGTGTCGGTGACGCTGTCGAGCGACACGCCGATAGTGGAGCAGGGCATCGCGTCAGGGGAGATTGTGTGCTCTGGGCGTGATGTATTATGTTGGTGATGCCGTCTGATGGTTAACGTAGTGGGTTGTATATTGTGTATAGCGGCGTTGGTGGGATTGCGTTTGTTGCAAAGCCGTTGTCAGGCAACGTTAATCACCCTAGCTTGTTGGTAACTGGGCAAGTCCAGCAGTGGGGCCAGACTGCTATGGAAGTGATTGATAGTGTAGCGGCACCCTTAGATTCGGCGGGCGGGACGACAAAGTAAAGCATACCTTGAAGAGAAATGCTTTCAATCTTTTGCAAGGGCTATAATCTCTATATTCTACATCCTCTTATTCCTGTCCAACACTTGTGTTCCCCATCCAGCCGAGATGACGTGACAAACAGGTGGTTGTCCGCAGCAACCCCACTCCTTGATGGTGCGCAACTTGTGCCATTTACTTGTACAAAGCCTGCATCTCACAAGCACCCTGCGCTTCCGTGGCTCAGTAGTCATGATAAAAAGTACTTTCTCCAAGTACTAGACTTTTAGTTATTCAAGCGATAGACTATATAGTATTTATCTTGAGGTATAGTAGTATAGTTTTAGTGGCGGGGTATAGTGGCCTAATTATGTTTTAGTGCTAAAGAGTAACTTTGCCCCGCGTTTGCATAATAATATCGACATCATTGGGTTTACAACCATCTTGGAACTCTTTACTTGAGACTTTATCTTGTAATCATTTCAAAATCTCACGTATTCACATAATGGCCCCGATTGGTATCGCCATTATTGGCAGCGGCATATTTGTCAAGGAGCAGCACACTGTGAGCACACTCTCTGTTCTTATGCCATTTCCTTGACTCGAACCGACCCCCTGCTAAGCTCTCCCCTCTCAGCCTGCCATTCTCCAGTGCGAGCTCCTCTCCCTCAAAGCCATCTTCTCCCGCTCCCTCCACTCCGCCTCCGCTGCTGCCGCTGCTCTGCCGGCCTCCGCGTCCCCGCCGGACCTGTACGCCGAAGACGCCGGCCCTGGCCGCGCCCTCGCCGACGTGCTGGCCCGTGCCGACATCACCGCCGTCATCGTCGCGCTGCCCATCGCCGCGCAGCCCGCCTATGTGCGCGCCGCCCTGGCCGCCGGCAAGCACGTGCTCGCCGAGAAGCCCATTGCCCCAGACGTGGCCACCGCGCGGGCCCTCATCGCCTACAGCACGAGTGACGCTGTGACGCGCGCTGGCGGCGCGGCCGCGGCGGCGGCACCCACGCTCTCCATCGCTGAGAACCAGCGGTTCTTTCCGCGCTTCACGTTTGCGCTGCAAGAAGCCGCCGCCGCCGGTGCTGCTGGGGAACGGGACTTGGGCAGGGTGACGCATTTCTCGGTGCGGGTCAGCGATATGGTAGGCACGGACGGCAAGTACTACAAGACAGCGTGGAGGCAGGCTCCGTCGTACCAGGGCGGTTTTCTGCTCGACGGCGGTGTGCACTTTGCGGCCGGGGCGCGCATGCTGCTCCTGCTAGCGACGAACGCGGGGTTAGGCCGCACCGATGCATCATCGTCGTCGTCGTCGTCGACAGTGCGGGCGGATTCACGGCCAGCAAGGGTCAGCGCGCGCACGTCGCTGGTGCGGGCGCACCTGCCGCCGGTAGACAGCGTCGCGGCGCTGGTAACAACGCGGGGCGGCGCGACGGGCACGTATCAGCACAGCGTGGGGTCGACCATCTCGGCGTACGAGTTTGAGGTGGCGTACGAGCACGGGAGCGTGCGCGTGCGCGAGGGCACGGTGACGGTCGAGTTGAGCGGCCGCGAGCCGGTGAGCAGGACGTTTGAAAGGGCGAGCGGCGTGCCCGAGGAGGTGGCGGCGTGGGCGGCGGGATTGCGAGATGGGAGGCCGGATCCGGCACAGTCGCCCGAGGAGGCGCTCGCGGATTTGGAATTTATTGAAAAGATGATTCAGAGCGGTGAGCAGGATGGAAAGTGGCTCGACTACGAGTTCCAGTGAAGCAAACCGACTGTTAAAGCGTGCTTGGAGAAAAGACTACAATCGTCATCAGTGGAACTCAACTTGAGAGATGTTAATGCCGGGCTTAAATGGATATTGGCCGAGGTCAGTGCACCTCGAACCATCTTATTATGTACACTACTCTAAGACTGGTATATACCAACTCACTCACATCCTTCTAGATTAAGCGAACCCATTGCCATTATAGGCGATGTTGCTGGTAGTGCCGTACACTTGATTGCGGATGGCATTCTGCGTGGCCATCCGGGCCATGGTCTGGCACAGGTCAGGCGAGACCTTGTTGGCGTCTTGGGAGCCAATGTACGCAGCCAGGCCGGCAATGTGCGGCGCCGCCATGGAGGTACCCGTCATGTGGGTCATGCCGCCACCAGGCTTTGCGGAGATGACGGCCACAGCCGGGGCGTTGATGTCGATGATGGGGCCGTGGTTGGACATGTCGTAGCGGAGGTCGCCCTTGCCCACGCCGCCAACGGTGCAAATATTGGGGGCCGAGGCGGGCGAGAAGTATCTCGCGTCCCGGTTGTCGTTGCCGGCAGCGACGGCCATGAAGATGCCGTTGTTGGCCATGTTGCCGGCCGCCTGGTTCAGGGCGGGAGAGAAAGGGCCGCCGAGGGAGCCGCTGACGACGACGCCTTTCGGACAGTCGCGCCGGGGCGCGTCTTGCAGGATAAAGTCATAGGCAGCAATCAGGTCCGAGGTACGGAATCTGTTGTCTCTATCGATGACCTTGACGCCATACATGGTGGCTTTCTTGGCGACGCCAAAGCTGAGGGAGCCAATGGTGCCGGCGCAGTGCGTGCCGTGGCCGTGGTCATCGTAGTTGACGCCGGGGATAAAGCTCTTGATTTGGTGGGCGCGGCCCTGGAATTGCTATAGTTGATGGCTGGTCAGTACCCGCATGGAATAAGGCCGAGGCTGCATCATCGTTGCCAGTAACAACATGACTTACAGGGTGGTTCTCGTCAATGCCAGTGTCTGTGATGTAGACGCAGACGCCCTCGCCGCCTGTTTTGTTGAAGACGTATCCGCTACCACCGGCTTGGTGGTGGGAGATGCGTCTCAGGCCCCAGGGACACTCGTTCTGAGTCGCAAGGTTGGCGGAACCTTGGCCGGCCACGTCCTGTTCAATGTACTGGACGATGGGGTTCATGCGAAACTTTTCCACCGTCTCCCCGTCCATGTCGGCCGTGAAGCCCTGGAACTTGTTCTTGTAGCGGTGCGTGAGCTTCTCGTCGGTGATGTCCTTGAGCGCCTTTTCAATCTCGGCATCGTCCGTGTCGGGCTTGAACTTGATGATGTACCTGTCGCTGCCGCCGCGCGCGTGGATGGACTTTTCGTCCTCGTGCAGGTACAGGGGGGCCGGCGAGGAGCGGGTGGCGAGCTTGACCGACTCGTCTTCATGCAGGATCAGAGCAGCCATGTCCGATCGAGCGACATTCGCGTGAAGAATCACAGGAGCCAGCTCCGCGCGCTTCATGTCGCCAAGCGGTTTGGCCAGCGCCAAAGGCAGCACAGTCACGACAGTAGAGACACGCATCGTCAAACTTGTGGAGAATTGAATGTTGAAATTTAAAAAAAGAAAAAAGAAAACCGGGACAAGAAAGAAAAGATTTGCTCAACAAGATCAATGAGAAGAGAAAAAAAAAAGAACGTGAAAGAGCACAGCCCTGTTGAAGTGACGAAGAATGAGACGGGTGAGGAGCCTCAATTGACTCATCGACATCAAGCAGCCTTATATTCATGCTACAGAGATGCATCTTGGCCAGCTTCTACAGGCCATTCCGTTTCAAGCATACAAAAGAGTCCTCGCAAAAGTGAGGCTCATTTCCACGTTTCCGTGTCCGCAGTATGCTAGTTATACTGGTATTCAACTCGAAACGCAGCATGAATTGTGATGCGGGCCTCTGATATCAACCATATCCGAAAGAGGCAGGTACGTGCAGTTCGCCCAGAACATGCGAAACAATCACCGCCACTACATAGCGCCAAAGATAACAGACCAAACAGGTGCATAATTGTTTACCGCCCTGGTTGAGTGAGCCAAATGGGAGTTGGCATGGTATTCTACTCCTAGCACCTTGACACTCCTTGGCGCGGCGGGCCTACACTTGAAGCTCTCAAATTCAGTGGTCAACTGATCATGAAAAGGGCTAGCACATCGGCGACGGAGAGTTTAGCATCGTTGCCTTCTCAATTAGCGAGATAGTCCCATCGAAATGACGGTATTCAGGCAAACTTTCATGCAACTCGTTTCATCCAAAGTGCTGCTTGCCCAAACTTTCAAGAGATATGACATATTAATAGAGCACAAGTTAATGACTAGTTAGCACACGTAGCTCTGATATCGGACTTAATAGGGTCAAATTCTGGTCAGTCCAAGCTGAAGCCTGGAGCTAGGATGTTGGTGGCTGAAACCGATCGTCAATGCGAGGCAAACCCGGACGAACAGTAAGGAGAACGAGGGAACTAGACGACTGAATGTTTATTCTGACTGTCGGTATGTCAACTCACACGCTACGAAAGATTTCGATAATGTTCTTTACAGGCTTGTAGGACGCAGATCTAGCTCACTGAATTGGCATCTTCAACGCCGGACGGCGCGATGACCAGAGTAATTTTCTGGGGGATAGTAGCATAAGCTCACCCTTGCCGAATTTCTTTTCTGCATCGGGAATATTGAGCTATGAAATGAAATAATTACTTGGATCCGTCATTATGCGATAATTGTCCAGCTTCTCCGTCTACAATTCGACAAGCCGCTGGTCTGAGCAGTGTAATTTCCCCCGCATAGCCACTATCTAGCAATGACAACATCGAGGCCATTGATTAATAGCTGACGGGGGCTTACCTCATCTTTTCTCTCTTCTCCCTCTTTTTTCTATGCGCTTGACTCCGCGATTGCGTGCCGGAGAGTTATGCAAAGTGGACTGGCTGCAAGTCTGCGCCGCCGAGACAAGCCGTTCGACTCGTCTTGTCCCTGTTTTTCCGTCCCAACTTGCCGCTTCAATCAATGCGACAGTCACCATCTAAGCCGGTTTTTGGGCCATTCGCATAGCCAGCATGATGCCTTGAATCAGGGACAACTCATCAATTTAGCCCCTGATTGGCTCATCTTGATGTGGATCATCTCCAGCGCGCATATATCGACACAAATATCGATGCCAAGACTACCAAATCACCACCTAAACCCCGTAGAACCACGGGGATTTTCAAGGCCGCTCCCGCCAAGCGAGGGCTTCCCGCCAAGCTGCGGCGTCATTGTCAAACAAGTTCTATGTGTCATCGGCCTGCAATTTGCGCCCTGCCATGGTATATAGTTCGCTTCACTGGACCTTATACTGGCGACAAGCCGACTTGAAAGAGTGCCACGCTGAGCACTATGGGAGCGGAATGATGCCTTTACTACGAAACTGGGAACAGATAGCGGCTAGTTATTGATGGCGCTGAAGACGTTTTGTTTTAAAAAAAAATTAATCCATGTTGAAAATTTCCAGCTCTGGCGGTGGCAGGAGGCGCCCGCCTTACTAGCTGCTCAGTGGGCAATGTTTCATATCACGAGTCAAGAAGCAGCATACGGAATATTCGAACTGCCAACTGACACACATGAAATTGGATTCCTCATGTTCCATATATACTCGGCTCCAGTCGCTAATATAGCTCCACCATTGCATCTCCAGTTATAGCTTGCTACCCTTTGGCCTATCTTTGTGAATCTTTTCCAGAGCATTTCGCAGCCTGTCACTCATGCCCGTTGCTGTTGGGCGGCCAGTCGCTCGCTCGACCATGACATGGACAAACTCGCCAACCGCCTTGACGCCGTCCACTCCGCGCTCGAAAAGAGCCACTTCGTACGTAACGCTCGACTTGCCGAGCTTGTTGACGCGCACGCCAACCTCTGCGACGGCCGGATAAGCAATCGACGCAAGATAGTCCGTGTGCGAGTGGACAGCAAGAGGCGTCTCGGTGGCTGTAGGAGGCAAAAGTCCGCAATACTCAATCAGATAGGCATTGACGGCAGAGTCGAATCTGTCAGAGTTGAGCATCAGATCATGGCAGGGTAAGAAGGCGGATATGTGCATGGACCTACAGGAAATTGTAGACTGAATTATTCATGTGATCATACATGTCATTGTCATTCCTAGAGATTGTAAGTAACCTCGATGTCGCTCACGCCTCGACTCCTGTACTTGGGCGGCCGTCGACGTACCAGCGTGTACGGTAGTCAAGGATGAACGGATAGTCCTCCCGCTTTCGGTTCTTGATATCGGCCGACACCATGATGCCAAAAGCACAGGACTGTGCGCCGGAATTTGCCGTTCAAATTGCAAGAAACGCAAGTCCGTTGGGCCGGATCAGGACGCAGATCCAACCACCGAGCGAAAGCCGCAGAGAATCGCACCCGCGATGATACAGTAGGGAGTGGGGAGGGACTAGGGGCGTGTCAGTCTAGAGCAATCGAGTGGCTATCAGTTCACTAAAAAGACGAATGTTGGAATATCAGACTTTTTTTTTTTTGAAATCTACGCTCAGAGTCCAAAGTGCATGCCATACGAGCGGGCAAGATCGGTGCTAGTAGTTCGCCTGTGGGATGGAAGCTCAAGGCAGCCGAGGCTATATCCACATATCACAGTCTTACCCAAAAGAGAGTCTGGGGATGCAACCGTGCTGTGAGGCTGGGCTGGCAACATCAAACAGCATTATGTCAGCAGCAAACCATGATTCTGCCCCCTTTGACCGCTAAATTTTCAGGGCCAACTGTCGAAGTAGGCGGAGGTACAGCAAGGGTCGCGTGAAATTACTGGTCTTTGTGATCTGCGAGCGTCACGTCAACTACTGCAGCTGGTAGTTTTTCATCTTGGAAGCTTTTTGCTCAATAGTTCGATGCTGAGGCATCAGCTCATTCGACACATTGAGCCCTTTACCGGCGCAAACAGCACCATCAAATTGCGACGACAACTCGCCAGGTTCAGCATGACTGCCCCGGCCGCGACTGACATCACCGAGTCCGCCGTTGGCGCGGCGGCCGTTGAGGCGCTGAAGAAGCTTTCGCTCGCGAAGAAGCAAGCAAAGAAGGATGCCAAGACGAAGCGACAGCAGGAAAAGCACGCGGCGGAGATGGACGCCCCTCCTGGATCCCTCATCACGCCCGCGGGCGACCTCTGGCCCCGACCGTATTACTTTGAGGATGGTTTGCGGCGCGTCAAGCCGTATCACTTTACCTATAATACATGGTGCAAGGAGAGGTGGCGGGGCCGCACCCTGATTGACATTTTCGCCTGCGAGTTTCGCGATCGGCCGCTCGAGTACTACCGCGCTGCAATGGAGTTGGGCAACATCTTTGTCAATCAGCGCATGGTCGGCCCCGATTACATTGTGCGCAACGGCGACAAGATCTCGCACACTCTGCACCGCCACGAGCCGCCCGTCACAGCAGAGCCCGTCGGCATCATCCACGAGGACGACGACATGATTGTCCTCAACAAGCCAGCTGGCGTGCCTGTTCACCCGGCAGGCCGTTACAACTTTAACTCTGTCATTGAGATTATGAAGTCGGATCGCGGCAAGGACTTTATGCCGTACCCGTGCAACCGGCTGGACAGACTGACGAGCGGCATCATGTTTATTGGAAAGAGCCCCAAGGCTGCTGTAGAACTGGGCGTCAAGATCCAAGAACGCAGTGTACGGAAAGAATATCTGGCACGAGTTCTGGGCGAATTTCCCGACGGCGAAGTTGTCTGCGATATGCCCGTTCTACAAATCTCCCCCAAGCTAGGCTTGAACCGGGTGAGAGCAAACGGCAAGTCGGCCAGGACGGTGTTTAAAAAGCTGGCATACTATCCACCACGTACCCCAAATCTACAGTCTCCGGATGGGCAGGTGACGCGCAAAAACACAGGCTACTCCATTGTACGCTGTCTGCCGGTAACGGGCCGAACGCACCAGATCCGTGTGCACCTACAACATTTAGGATATCCCATTCAAAACGATCCAATATATGCCAACCAGCGTGTATGGGGCGTTAATCTTGGCCATGATGACGCTGAAGCGATGCGCAACACAGACGAAGACATTATCAGCCGGCTGTCGCGCATGGGCAAGGACGAGGTTGCGCAGGCGGTGGTATACTACGACGAGATGGTGGACGAGTACGAGAAGAAGAGGGCCGAGAAGATGACGGGCGAGCTCTGCGACGTGTGCGCAACGCCACTGTACTCGGACCCCGGAAGCCACGAACTGTCGCTGTGGCTGCATAGCCTGCGGTACGAGGATACGGACGGCGCGTGGTCGTACAAGAGCCCGCTGCCGCATTGGGCGATGCCACCGCAAGGCATGGAGGGGCCGACGACGGTTGGTGGTATGGAGGAGCTTCTGAAAGCGGTGCCTGAGACGGGGCTACAGGATGGGCTCGCTACCCCGGAAAAGGACGGCGAACAATGATGGGAAGGCAGGTTGGCTTTGGTTGCATTTGTGGCGTTTTGTGTTTGATTGGCAGAGTCATTGGTTGCATCCAACTGGATATACAAGGGGATACAAAGAATTGCAAAAGTATACATTTACAAGTTGCGCAACTGCACTTGTCGGAAGCACTCTACATGGTTCACGGTACATACTTGCATCATCATAATGTGAACAGGTGGGTGCGAGTGCCGATTGGAGGAAACCATCGGAAGGATACGGCTCGGAGACTATCAAAGTAGTACGATGCCAGCAGATACCCAATGCAGGTCTGCAACAATGTTTGACCTTGCGGCACATATCTTGGCGTGTCAAGCCCTATCACGGCCTTGACAGGCTTGCTCCAGTCCTACACACATGTTGCCCATCTTGCGGCAGTGCGTCAATTGGGCCCAAGGTTCCCGGGGCGCGGAATTCGCCAAATGGGGAGGGGGTTTGAACAAAGCCCCGTCGATTGCAAGCACAACCCCCATGTCTCTCTGCTTAATCGGGAAACGGGCGAGCGGAAAGAAAGATCATGTGGGAGGAAGATCATGTCCCAAAAGAAAAGCACGGCATGGCTTTCTGCACAAGAGAGGGGGGGGGGGCAAGCAAAGAAAGTCGGAGCTGGAATGCAAGATGCGACATGAGCGGTTAGATGAGTTGTTTTGGTCTGGTGACAGCCGTAAAGAAACAAGTCAAAAGCACGGACAATTTTAAAAAAAAAATTCTAGTTTTTGTATGTATGATGTGAAAGAAGACACGCAAAGAGGCATATGAGGCCGCCAATATTAGCGACTTTCCCTTCTCAGCTTATGATTATCAACTAAAGCAATTGGCGGGCGGCTATTGAATCATCAGATAGATGGTGGTGCGCCTCGAGACGCCACTTCACGCCACAAGTGGCAAACTGACAGCTTTGACCGGTTACGGAGCAAAATGAGTAAATTGAATTTCGCATCTCGTCATTTGCCGAGGACATTCACGGTCGCCAAATCAGTACTGGTAACGGAGTAGATGGTTCGTTTGACTACCCCGGGCAAAAAAAAACGTGATTGTTCCCCAGACAAGTTTGAATTACGCGTACTTGGTAGTGGATCTAGCTGGCATTACCCATGTAGGTGGCAGATTCAAGCCGGACGATCATCTTGTTGACGGGAGATACTCCGTACAGAGTGCAAGATAGCGCGTATGATTTTTTTTTCCTTCCATTTTATTTTTGCTTTTCTCGGTAAAGGTCTCGCAATGTGCTGACCGAAAGGGGTATGACGTCTGTCTCAGCTTCGTCGAGGTGGCTGTGGCTGGCTGGCGTGTACCACTAGGTTGGGTCAAAGTTTCCCTTTTAGGGTGTAATAGCCGATAGAGCCTATACGGCTAATTGAAAAAAAAAAACATCTGTACTTAAATAGCGTCTGCAGAAAGAATGGGATTGTACCTTGTCTGCTGGAACTATGAAAAGGAGGGGGGTGTGGACGGCAATCGATGACGATGCACCTCAATGGCGAAGAAAAGAAGAGGCAAAGTTGACATTTGCGATGACGGAGCAAAGGCGAGTAAAAGGGTTCGAATTGCGCACTCGTCAACTCTCCGAGTACAGTTAGTCACATGCACATTGGGATGACCTTTTATCCGGATCGCAGTGCAAAGTATGAGGTTAGTTTGATGTCGTTGAATTTGTTAGCGGTGACTCAAACATGTGATGTGATTGATGGTTAGACTTTCTGAACAACATGGGGGCCGTGAACAAGGATGACCTGACATGCCACAGGAAAAAGAAAGAAAAATAAAGGCCATCCTGCCCAAACAGGCAACGACGCAGTTGATATCGGACAGCACCGGGAGAGAGGTCGGGGAGAAGAAGCTCCCGTTACGGCCAAGAAACCCGTGGGTCATCCGGATCGGGCAAAGGGCGAAGCTGTCGACTGCCTCTTTTTGAACCATTGCGGGGAATTTGTCTCGCACGTTTCACTACGCGCCGTGCGGGATGCGATGCGGTGGAGGAGAAGGAGGGGGAGAGCCCTCTTGGGCCGAGGAACGAAGAGAGGGGTTGACGATTGGGACTAGGGACCATGTGCCGAAGAGAGACACACGGAAAGACTAGTTTGTTGTGTCTTGATTTCTTGAAAAGGTACAAGAGGAAGAGGGGAGGCGAGACAAGCCAAGGGCGTGTGAGTTGTATGTACGTACTAGTACCAGTACCAGTACCAGTACCAGTACCATGTTATTGGTAATGTGTGTGGGCAGAATGTGGGCACGATCTCGGGCGCGGAACGCATGAAGGTTCGTTAGTTATAGAGCAATCAAAGGTATTGGCTTGGTACGGGATACGATTCAGAGACTGGGGAAAAAAGTAAGGTGATGGAGAGCGGGATCGGATGGGCGCATGAGCATCCCATCTCATCGCATCGAGCAAGATGACTCGGCAACCGTTCGCCGCTCGGCAAAGCGACGGTCCAAACAAAAACTTGGGATGACAGTCTTTTGCTTTTTTTTTTAGCATGTGCGCGCGTGCCATGTGTACCGTGTACTGGTGCAGGTACACACACACACACACACACACACGGGCAAAGACAAAGTTCGTCATCTTCAGCTGTGCCGGGGCTGGCACCACTCTGGATCTGTTGATCCGGAAAGTTCCTTTATTTTCCCGTGTTCCTCTGATGTGGGTGTGAAGATGGAGGGTAGGGTGGGAGAGAGGGAAAACGTGGTTTATTAGGCGTAGTGGAAAAACAAAAAGAGGCGACGGCTAGAGTCCGAAAGCAAGAGCGACCGACGTACAGAACTGCGCAGTCGGTACCTCCGACGTCAGATGCTGAGAAATCCCGGTGTGACGGTGAGCAGAGGCCGCACACCTTGGTCCCGGAAGGGCGGAAAGTGGGCAAACCCAGTTTTGCTTGTATGCCCTACGAGCAAGAGCCAGCTACCCTAGAGAGTGCAAGGTAGATATTTTTACGACGAAACCAGGGGGGCCAAATTTTGAGTGCTTATTACGGAAGAATACACATTATACTCAGTACGGATGACAGTGGGTGGGTGATGGCACACTGGCGCCACCAGATGCGCAGGCAGGTGGCAGGCGCAGGCAAGCAGGCCATGGTAGCGGGCGGTAGCGGACGGTAGCGCTGCACTGCCTGGCCAAGGCCAAGTCGAGTCCAGCCTTGTGACCTGGTTCACTCTATCCGCCAGCTCAGTGGCAATTAGCTAGCTACCTACCTAGGCTCACTAGGTACCAATCTCCTGGGAGAAAGGAGGGTGTGGCATCTGCCATTCACTCTATTCAACGGAAAATGCCGTCCCACCATACATACGAGTACGGACAAGTTAACTCATTGTGCGCACCCCCCTCCAAAAAAACCACTAAAAAGACAAGAGGCATGCGCTAATGAAGAAGCGAAAAAAAAAAAAGGCAAGAGGAGATGGCAGGTAAATAGGCAGTTTGACGACCAAAGTGGCGCTGTAGAAATACGGCAATTGCAAACCGTGACCCGATGGGCACACGGTCAACTTTTGCTTGCCATGGCGAGGCAGCTCACTGTCGCGTCTAGACCTGCTCGAGATGATGGGGTCATGTGGTCCTCGTGCCACTCTCACTCACTCACATAGATGATAGGGTTCATCAAGATCCGCTCGGGTTACCCGCTGCATCGCCCATGATGACGGGCAAAAATTGGTGGAAAAAAATCGGACAGGGCACGGCAGAGAGAGATGGAAAGGAGAGAGAGAGAGATTGCCGACAATCGCCTCTTGGCGGACTGATCATCAGAGACAAGCTTATTCGGTAATTGACGCGAAAAAAGAAAAGAAAATAAAAAAGAAGAAAGGCTTCTCGGGATCCTTGGAACAGATCGTTCCAAAATCACCTTCCCAGTCCGGAAAAAGATGCCAGCTGAGGCTCTCACCGCGTTGTGGCACGCCCTCCCTTCCCAGCTGAGGCGCTGCCCAATTCTCCGCCTTGGACCGATTACGGTGGCTTGCTGAGGGGAGGGGAGGGGAAAAAGGGCGTACTTTTCGCCTAAACTGGGCAGTTATGTACTTTTGGTAATAGCCAAATCACGCGGGTGGGCTCCAAGCCCGCTTACCCAAGGCTTCTTCTCAGCTAGGGCCAAGACGCCCAACAGCAAGCCATCATCGCCCACCGCCCGCCGCCGCCGCCGCCGCCGCCGCCGAACACCCCCCTTCCTGGGGCGCAATCCCATGTTCGACCCTGGTCCCGGTCCCCGGAATGAAGTGCCAAATTATTGGAGGAGGAAGAAGAGGGGGGGAAAGAAAGCATGGCCGGCCATCCCTCAAGCAGAGGGGACAAAATAAAAAGGTAGACGCGCGTTGTCGTCTCATTTACATGGCCTTGCGTGGTATTGGCCCCCAAAGAAGGGTAAGGGGTTCAGCCCTGGCCAGGCGTGACCAATCATCCAGTGTCGACTAGTCGTCCAATGTCGACTAATCAATCGTCCAATGTCGACTAATCGTCCAATGTTATTTTTTGGCGCATTTTGACATGATGACGAAAGACGACGCATGATGGTTTATTTCCTTGTATCTGCCGTTGTTTCAATTTTTTTTGTTGTGATTATGATATCGCCACAGTAATTATATTACGCCGACGTGCAAGGGCTTCAGCTTCGGGCATTACTCACTGTCGTATTATACATATTATTTTACGCGAGGTCGATTCCGCTACTGCTCACTCACGAGAGGGAGGGGAGGGGAGGGG
>JARJPL010000664.1:0-21098 GCA_030782805.1 Aschersonia sp. MBC 622
CCCCCCCCCCCCCCCCCCCCCCCCCCCCCCCCCCCCCCCCCCCCCCCCCCCCCACACGTACCAGCGGGGTCGTGACGGGCACCATGCGGCGGTTGTAGCGCGTCTGGACGACGGGCGCATTGAGACCCGGGATGGCCTGCGGGAGGGAGTCAAAGTCGGACGTGACGAGGCGGTGCGCGGGAAAGTAGCGCTCGAGCACGTCAAAGAACTGCATGAGGCGGGTGGGGATGAATTCGGCGCGGGAGAGGTTCGGCGCAAAGGGCATCCGGGCAGCGAGGTAGCGCAGGACGGGGTTGGCGGCGTAGGGACGGGGGTAGACGCCGCCAGTGGCCGCGTGGCGGACGCGAAAGAAGCGCGCGGCGACGGGATCGAGCTCGTGGACGTAGAATTCGTAAAAGTCACCGTCGCCGTCGATGAGCACGTGGCCCTGGAGGGGTTCCTCGGTGGTGACGTCGTAGCGGATGCCGTCGTGGGCGAAATTGTCAAAGACCTCCATGGCGAGGAAGAAGCACGGCGAGGGCTCGCACTGATCCCACTCAAAGACGGAGCGGTTGATGATGGTGACCTTGTCCGCGTGCCCGCGCGACTCGGCCGTCGCGCGGAGGTGGTGCTGCTGCATGGCGGCGAGGGCAGGCGAGATCTCGATCACGTTGTAGCGGGTGCGCGCGTAGACCTGCGGGTCGACGGCGCGAATGTAGTCGAGGATGTTGAGCATGAGCGTGCCGCGGCCGGCGCCCATCTCGTACAGAATGAGGTCGTGGTAAGGGTACGTCGTCAGGCGGTAGTTGGAGACGAGGTAGCGCGCGACGGCCTCGCCGTAAAAGGGGCGGAACAGCTCCGTGGGCGTGTGCCAGAGTTGCCGCGTCGGGTTGACGCCGCCCTCGGCCTCATCGAGAAGGTCTTCGAATTCTGTGTACCGGCGGCCAACCTCGCCCTGAAACTCAATCTCGTCGCGCATGGCGTTGAAGTCAAAGGGCTCGCCGGGGCTAAAGATGACGGCTTGCTTGGAAAAGTAGCCGTACGAGGGATTGTAGAGCGAGTCTGCATGGCGACGTTAGGGAAAATAACCACACTGGCAGAGAGGCCAATTGGGTTGCTGGTTTCGGGCCCTACCTTCGATAAAGTCTCGCAGCAGCATCTTGACCTTGCGCGGGCGCTCCGTTCGCTGCTTGAGCTCCTGCATGGAAATGTACGGGTACTTTGCAAACTCGTCGCTACGATCCTCGGGGAGGAGATGCGTTCGCTGCTGCCAGCGGCTCTCATTCGTCTTCATGCCGCGGTCGATGGACGCCCTCGTCGCGTAACCGCGCCCATGGCGGCTGCTGGCCGGCGGTCTGGGATGGCTCTGCTCGAGGCCGCGGCGGAGCGTCGTGGGTAGGCGGCCCTGGCATCCGCGAGGTCGTTGTCGAAAGAGCTGCCGAAAGAGCTGCGTGACAATGGGGGAATCCATGAACCCCACGGCGACGCACGGCGTGCGTGTTTGCAAGAGGGGCAGAAGAAAAAGTATCGCGTGTGATGGACGTTTTGGTCAAGCTCCAACTGCCAAGTCGAACGGCCAGTCAATTCGCAGGCGGCGAGGGAAGAGCGTTGTTCCGGTACAGAGCCCAGCTTTAGGTCTCTTTGCAGGGGTCTGGGGCGCTGAAACTCGCTGCGGAATAGCGCCTGGTGGGGAGCTCATGACGTTTTTCGCACCATGACCTTGTTCTAAGCTTTTTTACAATGTCCATTCTCCTCTCCTTCTCTCTCTCTCTGACAGGCGCAGAGCGAATGCGCGCGAAAGTTTACATTAGTCCGGATCAATTGACGGCAGCATGTCGCTGAGCGATCACCCACGGGCCTACGGCTCCGCGGCGCTGGTGGCTGCCTTTGCTGCCGGCATACTCGTAACACTGGGCTTCAAAGACGCCTATCCCGATCTCGAGAGCCGATTCCAGGAAAAGCACCGCGGGGCGGGCAATCGCCGCAAAGGCCTGCGTCCCCGACGCTCCAGCATATTTTGGGGCGCGCCCGTGATGCTCGAGGACCATGAGCAGGAGTCGTCGCGCCGGTCGGACGGCATCGCCGAGGACGGCATCGTAGGCTGCATCGGCAACACGCCGCTGATCAAGATCCAATCCCTCTCCGAAGCCACGGGGCGGACCGTCCTCGCAAAAGCCGAGTTCCTCAACGGTGCCGGTAACAGCCCCAAGGACCGGGTGGCGCTGAGCATCATCCGCGCGGCCGAGGCGCAGGGCCTCTTGACGCCGCGCCGCGGCGACACCATCTACGAGGGCACCGTCGGCAGCACGGGCATCTCGCTGGCGACGCTCGCCCGCGCCCTCGGCTACCGCGCGCACATTTGCATGCCCGACGACCAGAGCCGCGAAAAGTCGGACCTCCTGCTGCGCCTCGGCGCCACCGTCGAGCGCGTCCCCGTCGCGCCCATCACCAGCCCGGACCACTTTGTCAACCTGGCCCGCCGCCGCGCCGCCGAGCACGCCGCCGCACACGCCGACGGCAGCCGCGGCTTCTTCGCCGACCAGTTCGAGACGTCGGCGAACTGGCAGGCGCACGCCGACACGACGGGCCCCGAGATTTGGCGGCAGACGGGCGGGCTCGTCGACGCCTTCGTGGCCGGTGCCGGCACCGGCGGCACCGTCGCCGGCGTCGCGCGCCATCTCAAGCGCCGCGAGGACAAGGGAAAGAGCAGCAGCGTCCTCATTGTGCTCGCAGACCCCCAGGGCAGCGGCCTCTACAACAAGGTCAAGCACGGCGTCATGTACTCGCCGACGGAGCGCGAGGGCACGCGCCGCCGGCAGCAGGTCGACTCCATGGTGGAAGGCATCGGCGTCAACCGCGTCACGGCCAACTTTGAGGCCGGCCGCGACCTGATTGACGACGCCGTCAAGGTGACGGACGAGCAGGCCTGCCGCATGGCGCGCTGGCTGGTGGAAAAGGACGGCATCTTTGTGGGCAGCAGCAGCGCCGTCAACTGCGTGGCGGCCGTCGTCACGGCCCGGACGCTGCCGCCGGGGAGCGTGGTGGTGACGGTGCTGTGCGACTCGGGCACCCGCCACCTGAGCAAGTTTTGGAAGCACATTGAGGAGATGGGCCGGGACGAGGATGAGCCCGCGGACCTGTTTGCCGAGCTGGGCCTGGAGCAGCAGGCGGAACAGTAAAGACTTGTACTATTATGAGCATTATACCCCCCCCCCTATAAAAGACTTTTATACTAGATTCATTCTTGCAAGCTGCGTTGTTAACAGTGAGGTGGTCGAAGGTAATGGCTGTGATGATCTGCTATGCATACATTAAAACTAGCAAGCATCGTTGTTTTGTCTGGTGATCCCTAAAAACTCCAAACAAGAAATCAAGAAAGTAGAAGAAAATCAAACACCTTGTGTCATTGTTTACTCCTCTTCTCCTGGTGACAAAATAGCCCGTGAGGACCAACTATAAACTATGTAGCGTGAAATGAAAAAAAAAGGGAAAATAAATAAGATGAACAAAGGATGTTGAGCCGTGTCGTGGCTTGCCATTGATATACCTAGGAAAACTACGCAAGCAATGTTAGACACACACACACACAGGAACAACCTGAATAGGCTGGGAGTGAGGAGTCAAGCTTACCTTCCAGCGGTTACCGCAATTCATGCACTCGCAAAACGTCGTCATCGGCTCATCCGCACTGCGCGTCTGCGCCTGCGTGTAGCTGACCTGCTTCTTCTTGCACTTGCCGCACTCGAGGCTGTCGCTGATGCTCTTTTCCGCCATGGGCACCTGCGCCTTTTTCATATTCTCCTTTTCCAGCTCAATCTCCTTTTTGCGCTGGTCGTCGCTCTTCAAGTCGTCGTCGGTCATGGCGACGAAGCGCTCCGGCGGAATCTCGCTCGCCATGACGCTCTGCCCCAGCGCGCGGTTCGACTTGTTCTTGAGGTTGGTGAAGAGGGAGCGAATCTTCTTCTTGTAGTCTGCGCCCTGGCCCTTGAAGTGGGCAAAGGCGGCGGCCTCGACGGCGACCGACTTGGCGAGCACGTCCGACTCGGAGGCGGTGGAGCGGTAGGCGAGGCCGTTGTAGATGAGCCCGATGCAGCTGTTGCGCACGGCGGAGTCGGTGCGCTTGGTGTCGACGCCGTCGGCATCGTACTTGCGCGTCTCGGGATCGCCGGTGAATTTCTTGCCGGCAGCGGAGGAGGAGGAGGTGCTCGTGGTGGGTACGGCAGCGGCGGCGGGCGCGGGAGGGGAGGAGGCCGCGCCCGAGGCGGGGGAGCCTAGCTTGGATCTTTGCAGCTTCGAGTTCTTTTCCTGCTCGACAAGCTTTTTCCACTTGTTGACGAGCTCGGCGGCTGATCGCGCAATTTCCTTGTTCGAGTTGCTGCGCAGCTTGCCGACAAAGACGCCGGCTCGGGTCGACTGTTGTTCAAGACCAAGGTCTGGTTAGTAAAAAGTCGGGTACATTAAAACAACGGCGCTGCCAGCAGGTAGAGAGAGGCGTCATTGGCGAGCATGCGGCGGTCGGTGCAAACAGCATTTGCGACAAGGTGCCCGATCCTTTTTGACCTTCTTGCCCTGCATGCGCCTATGCGCCCCCCCCCCCTCTCCCCCCCGTCGCGGTCGTCGAAAACGAAAAGCTACGCTCCTCCAACATTACGGCGCAAACGCGCTATCCTGTTCCAAACGTACCCGAAGCATTTCCTCCGTCGGCGCCGCATCCTTTTTGAGCGAGTCCAGCAGGCGTAGTGCGTTTTCGGGAGCCTCGTTGGCGGCGACGCTCTTGGTGAGCGCCTTGATGCGCGACTCGAGCTCTCTTTGATCCATCTTGTTCGCCCGTCGTAGTTGTCACTTGTCGCTACCCGATATGTACGCAAAAAAGGGATCAAAAGAAGAAGCAGAAGAAGAATCAAATGCGCTGGGCGGCAAAAAAAAAAATTAGACAGGTTGTGGTACAACGCCCAGCCGGGCCATGCGAACGGCCGCCGCCTAAAGGGAAAACGCGCCATCGGGTGTTGGGGCCGAGCTTTAGCCGACATCGTCATAAACTTGCGCGTTGTGGGGCGCTGCTTGTGACGACTTGCCTGATGTAGCCGTGTAAGAGATGCTGCTTGGACGGGAAGACGCCTCCACGCAAACTGTAAAACTGTAAATTGAGAAAATTGCTACTTTCAGATATACGTGGTTTTGGTTCATTTCGTAGATATATGCGCTGGATGGTGATACAAATATGTTTACCCGTCATGTTACAGAGCCTAGGTAGTAACCGGAACGGCAGCGGGCCGTTCTGTGCTCATTGTAGTTGTAAGGTACCTCTACTTCACAGATTGTACATTTACATATATTTTCCAACCTACTGCTTCCGCCGTTTATTGCTCCCTTGAGCGGTATCTGCCTCATCTCCTGCCGTATTTCTCCTCAATTTATCCACCGCCGCCGCCATTCTCTTGCTCGCACCCGCCGTCTGCCGCGGCGCAAACGCCTCCCTCGCGCCGGCGCCCACGCCGCCCCCAAAGAACCTTGTAATGTTACTTTGCGTGCCCTCGACCCCGCGCCGGTTCATGTCGCGGATGACGGGCACCAGCACCTCGTCGGTGCGCTCCTTGGTCCACCCAATCGTCGCCATGAGGAAGCGCCGCAGGCCCTCGACGTCGGGCACGCCCCACTGGAACGGCTCGGCGCTGTCGTCGACCTGCGGGTGCAGGTACGCGTCGTCGACGGCTGCGTTGGGGAAGCCCGGCGGCAAGAACAGCTTGGCAGCCTGCGTGCGGCGGAACTTCTTGCGAAACGGTGAGTCGGCGTCGGCAGCTTTCGGGCGCGATTGGACCTGCACCTCGTCCCACCACTCGCGGAAGCGGGCCAAGCCGTCTTTGCCGGGAAACTCGGAGATGATTTCGACGGCTGTTACGGGGCCAACGCCGGGTAGACCCTCGGTGTAGTCGGAACCGAGCAGGTGCGCGAGGGCAATGAGCTGTTGGCGCGAGAGGGAGAGGTCCTTTTCGAGCTCGTTGCCGAGGTAGCACTCGACAAATTTGTTGCTGTTGAACATGTTCTTGTAGACGCGGGTGCCCCCAAAAAGAAATGTATCAGAGTCGTCGGTAACAATTCCGTCCACCATGCCCAAACGGACAAGCTCGGCGCACTGCGCTTCGGCTTCCATCGGCGCGGTAATATACGGGATGCCAAACAGTCGCAGCAGCGACTGGCATTCGGAAACCATGACTTGGGTGACTTCGTCCGCATCGCGGCGGTCCTTTTTCTGCTGGGTGCGCAGCTGTCGGAGCTCCTGCTCGTAGTCACGCCGATTTTGCTCCATGGACTTTTGGTTGAGTTCACTGGCGAAGCGCGCATGCTCCTCGGCCTCCTCGGCCATTTGCACCAAAAGTTCCTCCTCCTCTGGATCGCTGTATTCATTCTCATCTGCGTCGCCAAAGAGCTCGTCGTCGTTGATAGTAACAGGCACAGTGGCGCTCTGCTCCTCAACAGCAGGTATAGCATCGGCATCGCCTTCTAGCTCGGGAGCAGCAGCTTCTTCAGCAACCTGGGGAAGCTCAATATCTTCGAATTCCGGTTCAGGAGACTCTGCATCTTTTGGGGGCGTCGTTTCTTGAGTGTAATCCACACGCACTGTAGCATCGGAGAATTGCGTATCCTCTATCGTAGCTTGCACTTGTGTTGACTCTTCCACTTGCTGTTCGAGCTCCGGCTGCTCTGCCTCTGTCTGTTCGCTCAGCGTCCGCAACTCCGTAGCCGCAGGTTCTGGAGCAGGAGACGGTGGCACTTCAATAATTTGTACATCACTGTCATCATCAGAGTCCGAATTGATTTCAACCAGCCGATCCTTCATTTCTCTTTTCCGTCTTCGCTCCTCCTCTTCTGCATCCTCTCTGTCTTGCGCGTTGATCTCTCGCTCAGCAACCCGCTGCTTGTTAAGAGAATCTCTAATGTCCGACTCGTCGGCCAACCACGGCGGCAGCGTTGGTGCTTCATCTTGATCCTCTACGGTAAACCCACCTGCCAGATCATGCTCATCTTCATCTTTGTCGTCATGAGCAGCGGCAGATGGATCACGTGCAGTTGCCTTTGCTGATGTCTCACCCAACTTTGATTTGCCGAATAGAGACGATCCCAAGCTGAGCTTCGGGAACGGCAGAGGGCCATCGAATGGGTTCTTTTTATTTTCCAGAACAGGGCGCGGGGCTGGTGCCTTCCGCTTCTTGGCTTTGCGGGATCGTGCCATGATGGCCTGCATATCATCGTCACTGTCACTCTCTTGGGTCTCTGGTTTTTCTTGGCGCTTGGGCACGGCAGCATTGGACCTGTTGTTGACAATATGCGCAATCATGGAGCCACCGTGGGCTGTTAAAGGCTTGGCAGCTTCCACTGCCTTTTGCGTCCACTCGGGCTTGTCCTCTACGACGTCTTCAAACAAGTCGCCCTCTGTCGCCGAGTCTTCCATAACCCCATGCTGATTTTGTAATGACAACGCAATAGCACGGTTCAGGTCATCCTCCTCTTCGGGATGGATGTGGTCCGCCTCGGGAGCTTCGTTCTCGATTTCAGGGGCACCGGCTGGTCCTCCAACGAAGAGCGAGTCTTCTTCGTCATTGATAGGCTCTTTGTGATTGTCATAGAAATGTTGACGTTTCGAGGCGAGATCGCGAGCAGCTTCGAGGCTGGCATTTGTGGGGTCGTGTCTTGGTAGGCGATTTAAGCCTTCGATGGGCACATCTTCGAAGCCATCCACATCTTCATCGTCATCATCCTCCTCTTTTGTTTGATATTGAATGTCTATGGCATCCACGTCAATAGGCTTATGCGCCTCGCCGACATCCTTTTCCTTGCTGACAACGCCTAGAGCCCAGCCACCTTCGGCGCCTTCATTCTTGACCAGAATGTACTCTCTGTCCTTTTCGCCTGCAACTCGAGCATTCACACCGAGCGTCAAATCAAGGCCAGTCATGCCGACTTCGGACATGAGTCGCTGGGTGAGATGATTTCTTTCCTTGACGCGCTCAATTTGAAATCTTGAAAACGCCATGCGGTCCGGGAACATTTCATCAAGTTGATCCTTACTCAGGCCCAGTCTCAGACGACTACGTAGCCTGGCTGCATTGAGAATGTTGTATCTGTCGGGAGGTGGCAGGCTCTTGAAAAACTCGCCGTCAAAATCAATCTTGCTAAAGTCGTACAGGTTGATATCCTCGCCGTTGTTGAACTGGCGCGCATACTCTTCCAATTCCTCGACGCTCATAATTCGAGGATCATCAGGCTTGCCCATGGAGGCTATGCCGCCTTCAAGCTCGGGCAGGTGATAGGCGTCCTTTTTGTGAAACTTGCGATTGCGCTGACGCTCCTGGTTGGACATGCCCACTTCATTCAAGTATACCATGTTCTCCGGGTCAGGGAGTGGCTCTTCATCGGCTTCTCTCCTCGGTCGCTCAGTCTCTCTTTTCCGCTTCTGCTCCTCCTCTTCAGCGACGCGCTGCATCTGCACAGCCAGCAGCTTCCCGGCGGTGCGCAGGGCGTCATCACGACGGCCCTCCCGGCGGCGCTGTCGCTTCTGGATCGTGGCGCGTTTGAGGGCCGGCGCGCCGCCATCAAAGACGAAGACGGGCTGGATGCCGAACCAGAGCAGCTTGCAGATGCGGCGGAAGAAGCCGACGACGTGGGAGTTGCGGAGCGCATTGCCCTCCTTGTCGCGCACGGCTTTGAGAAACTGATATATCCAAATCGAGGCGTCGACAGCGAGGCGCTTCCGATTGAGCGTCGCAAGGTTGGTCGGCCGCGCGCATGGCTGCACGACGGTCCAAAGACCGTTCACGCCCATGGCGGATAATTACGGCGCTATAGTTCTCGTACAGTCCAATGGATGGAGTTCCTTTGGATTGATGGATCTCTCAAGTCATGACGAAATGTATCTCTGCGAGGCAGTGGTTGGAAGCCCCGTCTATTGCATGGATGGATGAAAAGCGCCACTTGCCGGCGACGGCGCGTATTGCAAGTGTGAACAAGTTCACGGTTGATGACGCATTTGTTGGCGGCACCAATGTTACAGTGGAGCTGAGCGGACACGCCGCCCACTAACTCCAACGACCGCAGCATCCCCAAAAGCTACCTACCTACCATGATAGCAGGCTGCTTTGCAAATTGATCAACGGCCATTTCTTCCCCGATATTTTGACGCTATCACGGCCTCGCCGGCTCACATGTTGCGTCCAGATCCCGCACAGCCGTCGACATGGACAAGGACGCGGCGCGCGAGTACCTGTCGTCGCTGCTAAACCAGAACCTGCGAGTCGTCACCACAGACGGCCGCTTGTTCTGGGGCCAATTTAAGTGCACCGATGCTGTTCGTCACCCTCAAGGCGTTGATGCTCTTGCAATGTTTGCGCATGTCCCTTGCTAATTCGTCTGGCGGCGTCAGGAAAGCAACATCGTGTTGGCGCACACCTACGAATATCGACCGCCGAGCGAGGAACTGCGGGCGCAGGCCATGACACAAGCTGCGGGCAGCAATGTGACTCTGGACATGACATCGCGCTATCTGGGCTTGGTTGTTGTCCCTGGACATCGAATCACAAAGATGGAGGTTGAGCGCTTTGCGAGCCAGATGGGACAACGTCATAGCCGAGCTATCATATAGAGGAGAGCCATACATTCACAGTGATGCGCTTCGAAACACATAACGATCTCGTCCTTCGGCGTGTTCAGAATTGTATTAAGCACTAAGAATACACGTAATAATAAAAAGACTACTCTACCAGCACATGGAAACGTCAAATCTAGGCCTCCAGTTGCCTTTCGGGGTATGCCTTCAGCCTCGCTCTCCGCAGACGCGCCCATTAGCTACCATTAGCTACCATTACTGCCATGTGCAAGACAGCGAGCCTGTAATTCTCCAAAGAATCGCTAACCTTTTCCGTCATATTACCCACTTTATTGTATTTCGTTTTCTTTTTGGTTTATATCGTTCATTATGATCCGAACTAGGCAACGACCTCCTGGGCGCGGCCGCGGTGCTCACTGTTTAGGCCAGCGTCGGAGTCGAGTTCATCCTCCTCCTCTTCCTCGGATTCCTCGCGCCAGGAGCCGTTGTCAAGGGGAGCATCCTGCTTGGAAAGATCGTGACCCTCGCCGCGGTTGCGGAGGTTGTTGCGGCGACGCTGAGACAGGCCGCGAGAACGGGTGGAGAGCTTGGAAGAGACGGCAGCGTTGGAGCTGACCCAGCTGGTAAGAGCATCCTCGCAGTCCTGGATGATGGCCTTGCTAGCCTCGTAGCCGTCATAGGCGGCGCGAGTCTCGCCAGGGGTGACAGGAGTGTCGTCGATGAGCTCGAGGAGGTGCTTGCCGTAGCCAGCAATGATGGCAACCTTCTCACAGTGCTCGCGGAGGGCATCAAACTGGTAAGTGTAGGCAGCCTTGACCTTTTCGCGGGTAATGTTGGAGAGCTGGGCCTCGGCGACGAGGGATTCAGCCTCGGCACGGACGAGCTCCTGCTCGAGGACAACAATCCGGGGGGAGTTGGGCTCCTTGTACTTGAGCTGGGCAATCTGGTCGGTAATCTTCTGCTTGCGGTCGCGGCTGGGCTGCACAGAGGCTTCGATATTGCGGATGCTCTTCATGGTGATGCGGTACTGGTCATAGCGGTCGACGTACTGGTCCTCGAGCTCGCCAATCTCGTAGAGGAGAACACCAAGCTTGTCGGTGACATCGGAGACGTCCTCGTCGGCACCCTCGCCCCAGACGGAGAGTTGTTGCTGGCGGCATGTTAGAATTAATGGGCGAGAGGTAGAGTGCAGGCAGTTAGAAACTTACAGCGACATCCATGCGCTCCTTGGCAACAGTCTCGAGGCTGCGCATGACGTTCTTTTCCATCTTTACGAGCTGGGAGAGTTTCTTGGCCAGATCGGGGCCGAAAGCGCCACCGGCATTGCGGCGGAGAGCATGGCCTAAAAACCCAGCTGTTAGCTTCCATTGTATGACACCAACCGAGAGGTGGTGCAATGATAAAGCTCGGCCGCATTGAGAATGATGCCACTCCCTGTGTTGACGACGACTTACCGAGGCTGCTCTTGCCGAAGAAACGTCCTGATTTAGTGGAGGAAGGGGGAGGAGGAGGAGTCTGTTGGAGGCCATGATTAGCTTTCTGGAACCAGCAGACGAGAGAAATCAGCTTGGCTGGTGGGAGAGCATACCTGGAGCTGCGACGCAGTGGGAGCGCGCGACTGGCGCATAGAGTATGTGCGATGCATGTTGTAAAGGTGTGTGTGGTGAGTCTAGATTGGGTAGAAGCGAAGCTGCTGCAGACGAGAAGACAGTATATTGCGATGATGATGGATTGATGTGCAAATCACGAAGGTATCAACAGGGAAAGGATATCAAGAACAAGTCGCTGGGAGGGCGGATGGGGCGGCGCGGATGGTTTTAAGAAGAGTGGGTGGTGACTGGTGAGCTTGGTTGCTTGCAGGGAAGAGGAGCGTGGCCTTCTAGCGGCATCGTTTCTACGGCTACGTCATCCTTTTTCTTCAAGTGGGTCTCAGACTCAACCCTGGTTTGGGGAGCAGAGGGAGTTTTGGCGGACATGTACAGGAATTGCGAACGCTAAAGTGGCTGCAACTTTGCATTTTCGGCACCTCCAGGCGCCAATGCAAGGCCCAAATACCCAATGCGCACCACCTCTTTACTCTCCACTGATCAGGCCGGCCAGCCCGCATTGCCCACTGTAGTGCCCACTAACCCGCCAACCCGCTTGGCCATCATCAGCTCTCTTGTCCTCTGCTTCTCCTCACCTCCTCTACCTCTTATCAACCTTGCTGCGCTGGTGCGACGCATCCTCTCCTCTTCTCTAAAACCTTAGCTGCCCCAGTTGTCGTGGCTAATCCGGCCTCTCCCAGAATATTGGATCCTGCGCAGGGGGCGTGTCTGTTTCTGTCGATTGAGCCCAGAGGCGTCTCCGATCCCGTAGGTAGCCCTGCCAATACCGAGCCCTCGATATGCAGAAGGGGTCTTGTTTGCATATTGTACTTGGATGTTGCCGTCCGCAGGCTGAGGAGCATCACGACACGTCCATCTCGGCAACTCATTTACACACCAGCAACTGTACATTTCCCTCCTCTCCATACTCCATGCACATACCCCCCCTCCCAAAGAATAAACTATCACCACCAGTCACCTCGTCGCTCCCGTCCGTGGGGTGCCATCCATTCCGAATGCGGCAGGGTTGGCAAGCTCCGACAGCTCCAAGCCTTCGCTAGTCACCAGCCAAACAAGCCTACCATCACCTTAGTTTCAGACTAGGCCTGAGAATGACGAAACTTAGACCATGGCCAATTTCACATCATCTCCCGCGCCTTGGCCGCACCGTTCCCTGCTGTTCGACGGTAGGGCCAGGGGTTCATCTGCCATGGCGTCCAAAATCAGGTTTTTTCGGGCCACGATTCGGACTGGGAGATGGTTGGGCAGGCGACAGTCGCCCAGCTGCTCCAGGTCCCCGAGTTGGCGACACGATATGTGTTTGCTCCTGATAAATTGCTCGCTACCTACCCAACTACCTACTTAGTACTGCACAGCCTCCCTGGTACCTGGAGATCGCATGCCACAGTCGTCTCCATGCAACGTAGATTACACGAGCCTCTGCATGCGAATGTGGGTGACAAGGCGCCACACTTTGCAAGTTGACAGGCGTGCGTGGCTTGAGACCTGTTTGCCATGTAGGCTTTAAGCATACAATAAGCTCTCTGCCCATCGAACGAAGCTTACAAACTGCCAGCGTATCACCAGCCAGTCAACAACGGCAATCTTGGAGAAGAAGAACAAAAATGCATTAGGGGCGCAGAATGCACGTTGGACGGTTGGTTGCCTTGGCAATGCCGATTTGAGAGTCTCTTGCCTGCCAAAAGAGAAAAAAAAAGATAGTACATCAAAGTTGGATCTCCGATGCGGGGAATCGAACCCCGGCCACTGCGGCACTCAAGATACATGAAAGCGCAGGATCCTAACCTCTAGACGACATCGGATGCACTAGTGATTGTTGAAATCTCTGACGACTATTACTCATTCTATAGTGAGACATGGATTGGATTTCTGTCGTAGCGCCATGTGCAGCGCCTGAACAACAAATTGGGCCTCCAGTAGATTCTTTCGAGTACGAGCAAGAAGTCAGCATGTAGTAAGAGTCGAAATCAAAAAGGGCAACCAGTCAATATAAGGTCCAGTGTTGAGGTGTCGACAATCTGGGTCCCAACTAGACACCTACTTACTATGTCATAGAAGTCTTTCGCAGGTAATTTTTCATGATAACTGATGTTCCTCTTTGCAGTATTTCAGCTCTTACGGTCAAAGCAGGAATACGGTCTAGATTGATGTCACACTGGCGGGGTTAAAAACGTTGCACAAACGTGCTGCCAAGATTCAGTCGCCTAACTGTGCAGCCTCGTTGTGTTAGACTCATGCATATGTTCAATTCTCATATGCAGCATGTGATATCAGATTACACTAACCACATTACGGAATCGAATACTGGTGCCTCGGTGGAACGGTGGAATTTTCGAACGAAAGCCCGTGTTGGTAGATCTGTCGTCTTGTGGAGACGGAGCATTGCCTCTGCATCAAGATTGTCCCGTCTGCTGCAAAGAAAGGCAAACGGTGGAAACTAGTCAAGGATAGGAGGGTTCAATTAATGTTGAACCTGAGCTAGGGATCAACAGAACAGAGTCCAGACATCAATCTCGAGGCGTTATCACTTGTTGGTTTTTTCCCATCAATGCATGCAGGGTAGGCCGGTGGAGTGCAAAATGGGTGAGGGCCGCCAAGTAATAAGTGGCTTGGTGACAGCAAGACCACAGGTACCTATCCGTAGTGCCGTACTAGACGCGCGCGATGGGCGTGGGCGTTTCGCGGATTTACCACCTCCAACAACGAAGGCCACTGCATCGCACAACATGATCGTGCCGCCTTGAAACCAACAACGTCACAGCCACGGAGCTTGCACAATAAAGGAAGCACTCTAGATGCCACGCGCCTGCTGACGGTCTGCAGTAGGGGACGCTGGTTGTGGAACAGACGAGACTGACGTTTGCGCAATGTCGAAGCGTGACCATGACACCCTCTCACGAGCGTCGCATCCCGACGACTTCCACCTACGATCTCCTGCGCAGCCACAACCCTACACCTCCCTTTATTTTAACCCTATAAGCGCATATACCTGCCCATCAGCCGCAATCCCTCCACCCTCCTCCATACTTTTGGGCAATGGACCGCCATCCCACCTCGCCAGCAGCGGCACCAAAACATACGCCTCGAGATCTACCACACCGGCCAGCTCGGCATCTGATCTAAGCGATGTGCCGAAAAACATGAAAGAGATCAGTCCGCCACCCCTTAGACGACCCCAGGCCCGAACCGAGTCGCAAGTACCGATCGCAAGCAACGCTGCAACTTCCACAGGAGCCCAACCTCACAGCTTTCCGATGCAGATGCCACAATTTGCCGCGCCGGCATCGAGATCTTCTCGTGCTAGTATTGTAGAAAAGCAATGGGACAAGGCCGACCTGGCCAAGACTCTACAAGAGTTTCTGAAAGGGGTCCGACAAGACCACTCGCGACTAGTCGCGCATGCGATTGAGGCCCTCGAACCTACAGAATGGCGCGTTAGGAACGGCGCAGATCTCTTTCAGGGATTGGGGACTGGCGCCGTTCCACAGAAGAAAGGAGAAACCATGAGAATTAAATTCAAGGTGAGCTGAAAAATTCAAGGATCAGGTACACCAATACTGAGGTTAATATACAGCAACATTTGAAAACCCGCAAGGACACGCGAGAGGAACATTACGAGATCAAAGCGATCAAAACAGCGACAGAAAGGGTCCCAAGATACCGATTTCATCATGTCGAAATAAAGAAAAACGTCCTCACGCCAAATACGATGTTGACATTCGTCCCACACCTCCGTGACCTTGACAGCAGCGAGGAGCCAAAGTACAATCTATGGCTAAAGGAGCTCGAACAAATTGATACAGAATCGGGCTTTAAGCCGATGAATCGGGAGGAAAAGGTCATTCTCACGATCCAAACAGAGCGCGCAGCCACCGTATCCCTATATCTCGATACGTGGTTGGAGCAGCTTGGCATAGCCAACTGTACAAAGGCCACATTGGTCGCTCATATGGCTAGCCAGGAGCCTAGTGATAAAATGACGGCCCAGCAAAAATCAGACATTATCCGATTCAGCCGCGAGGCGACTGATGGTAATTCGGCTAGCCAGGATGCGAGAAAGGCTGCGGCGTTATTTACAGACGCATTCAAACAGGTTTTCGATAACGATGACTTGCCACTGGCGAGTAGGATTGAGCTTCGAAGGAGTCTACTGCTCGAGGAGTCTGTCGACGGCGTTTTGGATCCAAAGGCTGCCGCAAAGGATGCAGGTACCGGAACGCAAGGAGATGTGTATAAGACGACTGAAGCGCATCTGGCCACTTATAGCATACTGGGCTGTCTCATTTGCCACAGTCATTCTTGCGACCACGGCGAGTATGACAAGGAAAACCTCAAGCAGACCTTTTCTTTGTCAGCCGTGATGCCGCTGTCCGACCTTCTCAAGCAACGACGACGAAAGCTGGCATTAGAGAGCGTCGGTACTAGCGTGAGTGAGCTCACTGAGCTGCCATGTCGCCGAGAATGCTACCTATCAACACCTCCAGTGAGCCAGATGCAGGAGTTGAGACCTTGGGCAGAGGAAGAGATGAGGCTTCTGAAATCGATATTCTTAACGCTCGACCAAAGCAAGCTGCAAAGAGACCCAATCTGTTTCGCTGCAGATATTTTGGATCGCAAATGCTGCGCCGTCTATATCAAGTTCAGGTCGCTGGCTGTCAAATTACCAGAAGCCACGCGCTTAGAACCACCGCGAGTCAAAGCACTGTCATGGTACGATAATCGTCGAAAAATCCTTATTGGGGACTGGCAGGACCACATAAAAACGCATGAGCACCAACGCCGTGAAATAATCGAACCGTGTTCGCACGAGGGTCCTTGTACTCAGAAGTGTCGTTGTGTTCAAATGGGCCTACTCTGCGAGAAGTGGTGTAGATGCACGGTAGATACGTGCTCATACAAATTTACTGGATGCCCATGCCGGGCTACGGGCAAGAGCTGCCAGGCCAAGCAAAAAGATAAACCATGCATCTGCGTACAACTCAATCGCGAATGCGACCCAGAGCTCTGTGGAACATGCGGTGCCTTGGAAAGAGCCGATCCGCATAATGCCAACGCTCATGTATTGCATGAAACTGGTTGCCAGAATTGCGAGCTCCAGCGGGGAGGCAGCAAGAAGCTTATCCTGGGTCAGAGCCAACTAGATGGGGTTGGATATGGATTGTTTACGGCGGAGGATATTGCTCAGGATGGTTTCGTGATTGAATATGTGGGTGAGCTCATTACTCATGACGAAGGTGTACGAAGAGAGGCTCGTCGCGGTGATGTGTTTGATGAAGAGTCTAACATCTCTTACGTCTTCACTCTACTGGAGCATGAAGGCATCTGGGTCGATGCCGCAACTTATGGAAACCTCAGCCGCTATATCAACCATGCGACTGAACATGATCGCACCGGCTCTAATATCACACCACGAATTCTTTACGTTAACGGCGAGTTTAGAATCAAGTTTACGGCTTTGCGAGACATCCAAGCGGGTGAAGAGCTGTTTTTCAATTACGGCGAAAACTTTCCGAACCTCACCAAGAAGCTTCTTGACACTAAGACAGGCCAGAAGCCAGTGAAGCCAGGGCGACCACCACGATCGGCTGCCAGCACGGGCGTTGCGCGAAAGGCACCAAAGCCAGAGCAGAAGAAGATGGAGCGCAAAAAGCCTGGAGCAAGGCGAAGGAGGCGGCGGACAATTGTGAAAGACGTCGACGACGATGACGATGATATGCAGTCAGCATACATTCCACCGCTAAATCGAGCAGTAAAACGCAAACGAGGGCTGGAAAGAACTAGTTCGGACCAAGACATGTATCGCACTCGCGAATCTATACCGCAGACGCAGTGGCAGGAATCAGCGGCAGAGGACGAGGATGGCTTGGTCGAGGAAGCAACACCCAATGGGGGCATTAGGACTAGGCGTATCTTGCGCGCCAGAGCATCGGAAACGCCGACCAAAGTTGACAAGGTCAAGGCAGCGGGCAGACGCGGTGGTGCACGGCCAGGCAGTGGACGGCCTAGGAAACATCCACGTCCCGTGCCGAAGCTAGTACTCGAAATGGCCGAGCCTGCGTGGCGGCTGAAGGATCTCGCTACGGCATTGCCATGGCGTGACAGCTTGAGCGCATCCCCACAGACGATGCGCCAGGGACGAGCTGAACAAGATGAGTCTGACGAGGTTGGAGACAGCCAGGAGTGGTCTACGGCTGGCGAGGATGATGCGTCAAAGGCCTACAGGCAAGACTCGCGGGGTGAAGAGGAGGAGGATGAGGCCACGAGCGCGAACGGTGTGGAGGAAGAAGAGGGAGAAGAGGAAGAAGATGACCAAGATGTGGTGGTGCGAAAGCGAATGGACCGAGCCACAAGAAACAGGCGACCGCCAGCCAAGTTCCGCGGAGACGATTTTTGATACTTGTAGAGCGGGAAGCATGCAGACACATCATAGCCGCAGTTCCGGGAGTTAGCTAAGGTCCATTGGGATTCTGCCTTGGGAGTGTTGCGTCTAAACAGTTGGAGGCCAGGGCTAGCTCAGGAACGGTTCAGCGGCTGGCTATTGGCGGCGCAGTAGTGGTGTATAATGCAGATCTACGAATCTACCTTGCAAATGAACCATAATTCGCTGTGAATCATGGCCAAGAAATAATAGATGGCATCGTGAAGCCCGTTTCTGACTGTTGTTGGCCCCACTTACCTGCGTAGCCACTGGCCAGCCACCGGCCAGCCACCGAAAGCTTTAGCCACACTGCTACCAACCGACCCTGGCAGCGCTGAAAACGATGACGTCGCAAGGTCGTCAGTGTGAGGCGCGTCCCAGCAAAAAAGCAAGCTTGCACAGAGCTTCTAGACCCGATCCAGCGGGGGGCAGAGCTCTGCAGTCACTTACTTGCATGGCCCCTCGGCTGTGGGAAAACTGGCCACCTTTTCAACAGCTTCCTTCTTTGTCACCACTTTACACATAACCTTGCCAAAGGACATCATCGCAGCGACACTTTTTTGCTTCTACTCGCTCTGCTCTCCGCCGCTCTCAATCTCGCGCATTCGCGCCTAACTCGAACCCCCCCTTCTCGCAACGTCACCATACGAAATCCCGCAAGCTTTCTAGTGCATCCAAGCGCAGGCAGACTCTAGTCACCATGACGCTCTACTACACTCTCGTGCGTTTGCTCCTGCGATGGCTGGATCCGGCTGTAATAATGACTGCCGACAAAAACAATGTACTGACTGCGCCATGCTAGGTATTCGCTCTTCTCATGTTTGAGATGGCGCTATTCATGTTCCTGATTGTTCCCCTGCCTCACAACGCTCGCCGTGCCATTCTTACGTATGCAGCTCTCACAATGAACACGCATGGGGCCACAGGCACTAATAACTGTCTAGTTTCGTCTCCGAGAACAAGACCATCCGTCAGATTCAGTACTGGCTCAAAATTACCTTTGTTTTCATCCTCGTCCTCTTCGTCGATTCTGTCAACCGTGTCTACCGTGTCCAGATGGAACTGGCTGAGTCTATGGAGCAGGCTGCTCGCGGCGGCGGAACGTATGTAGCTCCTCCCAGCCACATCAAGAAGGAATGCATTGGAACCTGAATACTAACTCGACTGCTTTCCCGCAGTGTCGTCCTCGGCCACGAGCGCACCGAAGTACAGGCCCGCAAGTTTTATGCCCAGCGCAACATGTACCTCTGCGGCTTCACCCTCTTCCTCTCGCTGATCCTCAACCGCACCTATGTGATGATCAAGGACATCATCCGCCTTGAGGAGCGCGTTCGCGCCTACGACAGCAACAAGAACTTGACCGTCAAGCCCTCGGATGAGGTGGCTGCCCTCAAGAAGCAGCTCGCCGCCAAGGAGCAGGACCTCCAGACGCTCAAGAAGCAGAGCGAGCAGCTGCACAAGAGCTACAACGACCTCGGTGACCAGTACGAGGCTACCCAGGCCAAGGAGGCCAAGAAGGACAAATAGATGTCTATTGCCGCTCCTGCAAACGTTGTTTGACTAGAGTTTGGCAGATGCGCCATGGAGCTCTTGTGCCAAAAGTGTGGGCGAAACAAAAAAAAAAAGATGAAAAGAGGCGCTGACGCAAAGGAGAAAGGAATTGTTTGATGTTTTGTTGCTCAGGAGCAAGGCGCCTGCAATTGCATGAAATGATAGTTTTACGCTAGCCTCGCGAATTATCTGTTTTACTTTTTGACTCGTTTTGACTGTCTTGTGCCTGCTGCTTGCTCGTCCTCGTTGCCTTTTGTATACTTTCTCTTTGTCGACGCCTTTTTCACACTACTGATATTTTTTACCTTCTTTTCTGTAGCTTTCGCCGTCTTTGCCATCGTTTCGGTCTTTGCCGTCTTTTTACTCTTCTTGTCCTTGGCAGGCTTGGGAGTGTTTGGCTCTGCCTCTGCCTTTTCATCCGACTCGGCACCCTCGGGTCCATTGCGCTTAAACAGCACATATGCCACCTTTTCCACATCTGTCGCGCTCACGCGCAGCCTCTGGACCAGCGATTCCATGTTTTGGCGCAGCATCTCGTACTCTCTATTACTATACTTTAGCTTCGTCACCTTGCCGTCCCCGCACAGCCAGTAAAACGCCTCGTCCGAGAAGAAGATGACGCGCGTTGGGTCGTGCACGCTCAACAATAGCGACGCTGTAGCGGGGCCGATGCCGCGGAGCTTGGAGAGGCTGGTGAGCGCCGCGGCGACGGCGGCGGCGGAGGGAGAGGAGGAAGAGGAAGATGAAGAGGAAGAGGACGCGTCTGCGCTGCTGCTGCGGTAGTTTTTGATGATGGCGGCAATGGTGCGCCGCGCCGCGGTGGCGTTGTTGGATGACGCGAGGCCCATGAGCATGGGACGAAACTTGCCGTGGCGCAGCTTCCACTCCACGAGGAGCTTGACGTCCTCGAGCGTCATCTCCTTGGGGGGCAATGCGCCAGCGGCAAAGTTGGCGATGGCCGTGCCGTAGCGGTACTGGTCGAGCTGCTGCAGAGTTTTCTGGCCGGGTTTGGCTGAGGAATTTGTCAGCGGGGGGGCGTTTTGAATAAGAAGAAAAAAAAAATAGTCAGATTTTGGAGAGGGGAGAATTTTCGTGAAAAAGCGTACATCCTTTTGTCTGGGAGATTTTTTCAACCAGAGATGGGTATTCATCGAGGAGGGCTGTAAACTCGTCGTGAGTTATCGCGTCCGGCGCGGGCACATCAGTGGGCTCCATTAGCGGTCGATAAAGGAGCTCTTTTTGCTCAGTAATGCAGAAATTTTGCTTTCAAGACGTGGCTCTATATGGATAATGAAAATGATGACGTGGGATCAGTTGAGTGCGGCTTGCAGCTTTTCAGAGGCGGATGCTTGTGAGTCAGATGTAGTAGGGGATGGATGGATGACTGAGGCGCGCATGAAGCGTGTCGCCTGTTTGCAGAGTCGGCGGTGGTGGACTGGGGCTGACCCATGTTGGCCGTCGATGTCGGCCAGGCACCCCCAGTTCGTCAACGGTGTCGATCCTCCTTCAATAATGGCCTGGATTTTTTTTTACCCTCTCAAGATAGGTATTTGGGTTTTCATACTTTTAAAGGGAACCAGAAAACACTGATTGTGACTTCCGACTTGTGAGACAGAACATGGCGCTGAACCAGCCAGTTCTAGCGGCAAAACAACATGTAAAAGAGCGGCGTATAATTCATCTCATGTTGCTCTCTTTAGGTGCAACCATGTATACATGAGGCGTTTGATGAAGCACAGGGCAATCCTTCCACGCCAGTGTATTGGTGCAAAGTTACTGAGCTGGCCGAGATCATGTAGGCGTATAGATTTGGACTGCGCGCATCTTTGATCTGGCCGGCTTGATCGGGCGGCTGCAAGAATCTGTTTATACGCTGCAGCTGCAAGGAAAGACAAACTAGGCCTGATTATATACAACTAATTTAAATTTACTATATATAATA
>JARJPL010000665.1:0-10643 GCA_030782805.1 Aschersonia sp. MBC 622
GTAGGCACAAGGTTTTGGGCAACGTAATTCTATTGTTTTGTGTCTACCTGGAAGAAACCGTCCTGGGGGAAAGGTACCTGGTTTTGTGTGGGAAATAGGGGCTAAAGTGGGTACCTTTTCCCTTCCTCGGTTTATGATTGGTGGTTGGAAACACAGCACCTTACTGGTTGCTGTGGCCCACACAACCTGCTACAGCCACGGCTTCAACAGTGCCCTTAGTTGACTAGTTAGTTGACCAGTTCACTCTCCCAGCTCTGCGTGAAATCGCAACTGCCGAAATTCAAATCCGGGCGCATCGTTTCAAAACTGACGCTCCAGGCCCCAAGATTCAATCAAAACAATGGCCTCGCGCTTGATGCCGATCGTGCGCACTGCTACCCGCCGCTGTGCCGCTGCGCGCATGTGCCAGTCGCTTGTTGCCCTCCGTGCCCTCCATGACGGGCCGCCCCGTCGCAACAAGCCTGGCAGTCATTCTCAGACCGATTCAGACATCGAGATCCCCTTCCCCCCCGAGGATGAGCTCCCAAGCGACCCCGTCCGCCGTGCGGGTGGCCAGTACGTGAAGCCGACGCTCCAGACCTTTTCTCTGGACAAGAAGGTCGGCCTCGTCACTGGAGGCGCCCGAGGTCTGGGCCTTGTCATTGCGCAAGGCATGGTGTACTCTGGTGCTGACGTCGCTCTGGTTGATATGAATAGTAAATTGACCCAGAAACTAGGTAGATCATTCACTTCCGCTGACATTCCAACAGAGGAGGAAGCTGAGAAGCAGACCAAAAACCTTGTCAAGGCTTTCATGCGAGAGAATCCCAATGCTGCGCGGTGAGTTCCTCTATGTCTTCGCCTTGACGGGTGATATCCTACTCTTTTCGTACTCCCCGTCTCATACACACTAACAACACATGCCGCAGAGTCCCAAAAGTTACCGCTCACTTTTCGGACGTCTCTGACCCCGCCTCCGTCGACGCTTGTATTGCCGAAGTCATCGAGCAGCATGGCAAGATTGACAATCTTGTTACATCTGCCGGCTTTACTGAAAATTACGAAGCCGTCAACTACCCAATTGATCGCCTGCGCAAGCTGTGGGCGGTCAATATCGATGGCACCTACCTCTTTGCCACCTCGGTTGCGCGCCATCTCATGGAGCGGAAGGCGCCCGGAAGTATGGTCCTGATCGGCAGCATGTCCGGTTCTATTGTCAACGTGCCCCAGCCTCAAACGTAAGCTATAACTCTTATGGGCACAAAAGAAAAGGTTATATTAGGACTAACCGGCTACGCCAAGGCCATACAATGTGTCCAAGGCTGGTGTTCGCCATCTAGCCTCTTCTCTTGCGGTTGAATGGGCGGATGCCAACATCCGAGTTAACTGTCTCAGCCCTGGATATATGATGACAGCTCTGTAAGTGGTTTCTTTGCTATGATTATTTACCCTTGTCAATGTTAACAGGACTTTCATAATAGGACAGCGAAGATTCTCGACGAGAACCCCGAGCTCAAGAAGAAATGGGTTTCTCTAATTCCCATGGGCAAGATGGGAGATCCCGGTGACTTAATGGGACCTGTAATCTTCCTGCTCTCAGAGAACAGTAAATACGTCAACGGCATTGACCTCCGAGTAGACGGCGGTTATACACTCACTTGAAAGGCCGCTCAAATAAAAGGCTTGATTTCCTGAGCAAGAGGCGCTCGAACTTGCGGCTAACGGAGGTGGCCATTGCCAGTACTAGGATGAAGCATATGCTAGCATAGCTGAGAGAAGCTCATGGCGACACCGAGCCAGCACACAGAGGCTCATCCCAATTCTTTTTTTTTCTTTTTTTTAAAAAAAGGAAAATGCGAGAAAAATTGAAAGTCCGTCCAGATGATGGAGTATACGATGAAAATTGCACTTGCATACGATCATCGAGTTTGGCAGAGTTCCAACCTCGACTCGTGTGGCCAACTGGCCTAACAATCAATTTTTTTTCTCTGGTTGTGACAGTATCAATTTGGATTCGAATCCATGAATAGGCTGCCGGCAGCAGCAAGCCGATGGTGGTGCTTTGGTTATCTGAGGATTGCATGGAGTGACAGAGTGACAGAAGAGTAGTGCTCCAGGGCTCGCTGCCAATCACAGAATTGATGAAGCGGGGATAAATAGGACAACTGGCTTCCCGTCCAGCGATCTGTCATAAGGCAGATGCTGCTCAAACCGCGCGTGCTTTCCGGCCCGAAAAGGGTCCCGTGGTGCATCGGCTTTGTGAGACGACTTTAGGTACAGCCAGATTTTAGCTAGGCCTCCAAGGCTCGCTGACCTGGTGATCTAGTGCGACTTAGAATGAAGGAAAGTAGTGCAGTAATGAGTTGGTTACATGGCAGCTTATACGAAGGTGCCTGGGTGGTTGCATGTCCGCCGCGCCGCATATCCTCCAATAATCTGGTAACTAGTTTGCCGGCCAAGGGCGGTGGCGTTGTCACGCATGGCGGCAAAGCTTCCTTGGTTGTGCCATCGGCGCATTGTAGAGGCGACAAAATCGTCTGCTACCATTGGTCAGTAGTGTAAGATGATGCTTGCCCGTTTTGCATCAAGACCGGCGGGTGACCAAAGCAGCCACAGCAGCGCACTAGTTGGCGCTTGGCCAATCAGTGTTCTCTCGAATGCAAGATCAGGCCCGACTTTTAGGCATCACCCTCCCACGGTATACTTTTGGTCGGTATCAAGCCGATAGATTGGCAATTGATAGGAACCTAAGCTGTATTCCATATCCGACACATGCCCTTGCCCTGTCGGGGCCTTTTTCGGGATGAAGGCCCTGCATTTGATGCATTTTGCTGAGGCAGATCGGGAGGCCCGATCAACGCATGGCTGGCTTTCCGAGGTAGGTAAGCTTTGTTCCTGCGTCATGCCGCTGGCGTAGGATGTAGGATTGAGTAGCTGGTTACAAGTTAGTAGTCTTTCGTAACTAGGTAGTTGAATTGGCGTCTTTTGCGTGAGCCACCCAGTGCACTGCCTTGTGTGTAGACAAACTGGCGAGGGTCAAGTCTCCACTCAATCCGGTTGGCTCTCGGGATGGCCAGCTCCTCCCCGTCTCCCCAGTTTCGACCTGCCCAGGCGCGGCTTCAGCTCAAATCCAAGCAACCACGTTTGGATTTCAAGCACTCCCCCAAGATCTACCCGTTTCACGCCGAATTGACTCGATTTGCTCAGATCAAACAGCTCTCACTCACTCCTTTGCCCCCCTCCAAACTCCCCGCGTCCGTCAATCTAGTGCGGCCCCGGACAAGACGGTGCAACCCAACTCACCCTGCTCACACTGCACCGTGTATTGGTCGCCGCTTGATTTACCTCGCTTGCTGCATCCTTGTCCCGCCTGGTCAAAAAAGCCTGCCGCTGCTAGGGCTATCCCGGGCCTCGTGCTGGGCCGACTTTTTCCCTCCTCATCCTCGACACTCGAGAGCGGTCAGCCCGCAACTTCTCAACCATACCTCTTGCTTTCTTTTCCTTTGGATTAATCAAATTGAATGTCGGACACCACAAAGCACTGGCATATTGCTGCCATGGATTTTCATCGAGCCTAGATGCAGGATTTGTACCTCACCGGGCATCTACACCCGCGCTCAAATCACCTACTACGCAGCAGCATAGCGGTGCCGTCAAACACTGGTCCTCAGCTGCTCTGAGACTGAACCCGTCTCCCGCACTTCTTCTCCGTCTCAGCCTCATCTAAATTTTCCCTAATTTGGCCTCATCTCTGGTCTCTGTCAACGCTGCCTGTCCCTACCACGATGGGCCTCCCAGAGCCGACGGCGCTGCCAAAAGGTATCCTGAAAAACTCCAGCACCGTATATGACGAAGTAGCTAGCTATTCTACCTTGCCACCGGACAAGGTGTACCGATACTGGCACGGTTAGCTTGGCTTTTCTTTCGAAAGTATAAACTATTTACTCACAATCTCAAGTATACACGACAACGAACAAGAAGCTCAAGGATCCCACTGCTCGCCGTCTGGAGAACTTTTGGTGGCATGTTTGGGGCAGTGACCGGTCCAAGCTCAGTGGGCGTGTCCTCGCCCGAATATTCCAGGACATTTCTCTTGGTCCGACCGTTGTCCCGCTTAAGGGACCTCCGAATCGATGGGAAGGGCCAAACGTAAGTTGTTCTCTGCATGACTGTTTACCACCGCTCCTGTATCTAGCTGACCTGACCGCGGGCCTCTCCCTTGAATATCCAACTGATTGTCGCTCATCTGCAGAAAGACTCAAAACCCAATGGCAAATCTGCGGTACGATCCTCCTCCAGCACTCTTCATTCTTTACAGCTACCTCCTATTCTCAAGAAGGTAGGCAGCTCGTCCACAAGCATTGCCAAGAACAGTACTCGCTTTGTTTCGCCTCAAGAATCCGCAGAGCAAGTTGGTGTTGAGAGTGGTGCTCCGTCATCGGAAAGCACGCTAGTAAATGATTTTGATGGCGCAGGGCATGCATCGGCCAGCAACCGAGCAAATCTACAAGCACGCGACATGTTTCAAAGGCCTCAGTCGCCGACGGATTCTCACGAGCTAGCTTTTACGTCATACGCGGCAAGCAAAAACTCCGCCCGCAATGGAAAGTCCAATTTTCGAGTGCGGCAAGTAAGGAATCATGGTCAATCTGAAGTCTATTCTCAAATTAAGCGGACGGGGACGACGATGCCATGTGCGGGTAGTCTCGCACAAAATGACCACAAGGCATTGTTGAAACTATCGGCTCGTGAGAAAATTGTCCTCGGCAAGCAGCCAATGATGCGCCGCTCGCAGATAAGCAACCTAACAGCTAGGCCCGGGGTGCCATCTACGGCTAAGCCAAAGCGCTCACTATTCACCGACGCGGTTTCTTCAACTTCCAATGTGGCGGCACAAGGGACAATTATCGATCAAGCTGGGAGTACAAACAATTCAACCCAAATATCAGCGTTGAACTCGACCAAAGACGAAATGAACTCGCACGGGAGACCCTCCATATCGCCTTTACGGGAAGCTCGCTTGACACCAACACAACCCAGTAGCTCTGCCAGCTTGCCGTTGGGGCGCACCAAGAGCCAGCTTACTCTGCTCTTGGAACGTGCAAAAGAAAGATCGCGGGGTTGAAAACTAGATATATCACAGGGTCACGCTTGATCCAGACCAGTGCATATCATGGATCTCATATTGCTTCAGCATCTCAAGGTACGTGGTGTTTCCACCACAAACAACGTCGACAAAACATATATATGTGGGCAGGTCGGAAAACAGGACGGGCTGCATCGACCTGGCGTTGATTTAACTATCGTACAACTGGGTTGGGATTACAGACACATTTTCGTTTACGTAAACGGCAGCGAGCCCTCATGTGTATGATCATGTGTACGATCATGAACATTATCTACTTGTCGTATTCGACCACATTCTGGCCCCTAGCTCAACTGCGACATCCTTGCTTCACTCGCCACATTGCGACTTGTTGCAGTATTACATAATTAAAATTGAGCTATCGTGGCAAACGGAAGACTCACAAAAGATTGGATTGCGTGAAGTTGAATGAGGAAAGCCATAAGAGTCTCGAAAACAAGACTGTTCAACCGAATTGTCTGGAGTCGCGATTCCAGCACCCGAAAAACAAGCAAAGTAAGCAAGCGCAGCAACCGACCCGACTTTTTTCTAAGTATTCAAAAAGGGAAAAGAAAGGAAGGAAAAGAATAGAGGAGGAAGCATCAAAGACACGAAAGGGAAAGCAGGCAGCGACGTGTATACAAACAAAGTGAATGCACAGTAGTGCTAGACGGATGTATTACAAAAAGGCAGGTCTTGGAGAGAAAAGCGACAACGCCCAGCGCAACAAATTATGAACAAGTCTGTACAGACGCAAGGATTAACAGACTGATGAGTAAAACGGATGGCATACGACATCAAGGGAGTTACAACATCGAAACGAACAATAGGAAGCAGCGCGTGGCGGCAATTGAGAAGAGCAGAAACTCGGAGATGCAACATGGAGCGAAGAAGGAAAAGAAGGGGGAGTACCGTGCTCCAGTCACATGAATTCTTGCCATGGGGTGGCAGCTCGTGCTGATACCCATCGCCCTGTAACGTATTCGTTGCGCAGCGACTTAGCAACAGAAGGCACTTCCCTAGTCGTGCAGTCCAAACATCTTGCGCAGAGCCCCAAATTTCTTCTTCTTCTTCGGTGGTACAGTATCTGTGGCCAGGTCACCGTCCATATCGGCAGTGTCTGCTGGTACCATACCCTGTGATGCGCTGCGCCGACGCATGAACTTAGATTTGTTAGAACTCGAGCTGACAATGGCTCCTCCTGCCGTAGATGGGCGCTCTGGCGAGGGCTCCGCGGCTCCGTAGCCAGTCCTCCCCGGCTCTGGAAGCGGCCAACTCGGGCCGCGCTTGTGAAGAGGCGTGTTGCGAAGCGCTTCCAACTCCGCTGTGCTGCGTTCGAGGTTTGTATCTTGACGAGCAGCGCTCTCTGTTAAGTCTCGAGTTATCTGGCTGGAAGGATCCTTTTTGCGTCTTAGTAGCGAGATAAAGCTTCCGCGTCTAGTATGCCGGGGTGGTGATGGCACGTTATTATCACCAATATCCGCTAAGGGCGCCAAAGCTCCTCGGCCAGAGCCTGACTGATGCTGCGAGCTTTCGATATCATGCGTTGGTTTGGGCTGAGTAAAAGGACCATTGTCAAGCATAAGGGGTTCCCGTCCGTCACGAGCGAAGGCCAGATCAATCGCACTGGAAGTGGCACGAGCGTTTGTTTTTGTACGCAGCGATTTGGGTAAGTTTTTACCCTTAACCTTTGTTGGCGGCTCATCGTCGTCGGAGCTGGAGTCAGCAAAGCGACTCTTGAAAAAATTCATGCTCGTATGCCCCTCATCTTCATCGCTCGAGTCTCCAAATCGACTACCGCTCTTTTCCTTCTTTGATTTACCTGCGGTCGATTTTCCGAATCCGGGTATGAGCCTTCTGGCAGGCGGATCTGCTGACGCGCCACGAAGAGAATGACGAAGGCGCCCTGCGCCTAAGCCGGGGCCTGCTGGAAGAGATGAGACGGAATCGCGACGCGTTCCAAAAGCAGGGGGCGACGGGGACCGAATGTCATTAGATGTTGCTGTTGGTTCCCGCATACTAGCTCGCATCGACCTGCGGAACTCATGCTTCCCGGAGGAGGCTGCACGTGCACGAGTAAAACTACTCTCGCTCGAATCGGAGCCACGGCGACGCGAAGTTGTCTTCGTGCGAGCTCCATTGGGAGAACCGTTCACTTGAGGGATTTGCGATTGGGGCGTGGAGGAAACTGTATCCACGGCTGCATGATATGACGCGGGACGGCCACTCGCGATAATTGAGGGCTGTGGCTCCAAGCTACTCAAGTCCATAGAATTGTGGCGAAGTGATCGTTTCATGCGAGAAGCAGATGCTAAGGATGCCGATCCAAGAGGGTGGAAATGAGGCTCTGCCCTGACGTGGGGGCCCTCTGATCGCATAGAAGTGCGAAGGCTACCACCAAGTTTTCGGGAGTCTGTTTTGGGTGGCCCAATGTGTTGGCTGCCCCTCATTGACTTTCGCATACCGCTATCATTTGACTTCAATCCTGAGTTGGATATGAGCCCCGAAGTACTATCGTGTGGCGGCATTGGGCCTGGAGCAATTTGATATGAGCGATCTTGCATAGGCGTCACAGTGTCTGTGTTTAGTCTGGGAGACTTTCGTGAATCAGTGTTCGACCCCTCGGGCGCCTCTTGATGCTCTTCGTCGGTTTCCTCCATCGCTTCTTGTTCCAACTGTCGCCGCTTGGCTGATGATAGACTCTTCCAGAAGGCCTTGGCATTTTCCCAGTCATCAGGAGGTTTACCTTGCTTGATCATTTCAGTAGGTTCAGGTTCCTTCCCTTCAACGGCGAGCTTGTCATGGAAGCTCTTTACCTTGGGCGAGCTAGTTGGGCTTTCTAGAACAGCATCTAAAGACAAAAAGCCATCGCCACCTGGCTCAGCTATCTCTTCGTAAGCATCGCTGTACATGTCTCCTTCCTCCTCCTCTTCCTTGATGTCATCCATTAGCAGGCCGTGGGTGTGAGCATCAGTCACCTCTAGTTCCTCACTGGCCGATGAACTGTCTTCATCGCCCACATTGGCAGTTGCGATTTTCTCATGTTGTTCGGTCTGTGGCAGACGAGGGCTGGCATCGACGATTGCTATCGTTGGTACTTGGTTTTGGGAACTCGCGTTGCTGTTGGTTGCCACGCCATTGGCGCGAGGATGAGCGGCTTCAGCTTTGGAATCAAGGTCATCGTCCGATGTATCTTCCATGAGTTCGTCTTCCGAGCTTGAAAGTCCCTCCTCCTTCTCCACGGATGGAGTTGAGGTTGGTAAGGGCTCTCGCTGCTTGAAAGTGTTGAGGTCGATAGCAGATGTCGCTGAAGTGGCTGCAGCTGCGACAGGAGTTTCGGTCTGGAATACATGCTCAGGACGAACGAGTGGTCTTTCTTCTTGCTCCCTTGGCTTCTTTTCCCGCACACTTCCAAAGCTGGGAAGTGCGGGTCTGGGAGACATGCCCTCCTCCTTTTCGACACAAGCGGCGTCCTTTTTGCTCCCCTTTCCAACAATGCTATGCCACGACTTCTTCATCTGCGAGTTTGAGTCGATAGCCTGCCTGGGTGCAGATTGTGCAGTGGCTTCACTGACGAGTACTGTGTTGCGGTCATCCCAACTGACTCTGAAACTCTTTTTGCGAGCATCATCGAGTGCAGTCATGGTACCGGGAGCTCCCGAGACGTCTGATCCATCATCAGAAGACGATACAGCCCTGGTCGGACTAGTATGCTTCAAGGCAGATTTGCGAGGGGAAAGCGATCGTGAAGGTGGCTCGTGTCGCACAACTAATTGATCTGTTGCGGCTGCAAATCTGGCCGATCGAGCAGGGCTCTCTGAGGGTTCCCTTGAAGTTACGGCCTTCGATTTAGATTTTGAACTCGGCGAGTGAGTGATGCTTTTCGCGCTCTCGGGAAGTTTTGCAACCCTGCCTCCGGAGAACGGCGAGCTGGTACCATTTTTGGGAGCCCCGAATGGGAATTCGGCTGTCATCTCTGGCAAAACAGAGCTGTCTGGCGTCTCCGCTGCCGCTGTCCCGGATTCTATCGAGCTGATTGGCTGGATTTGTTTCGGCTTTTTCTTCTTCGCTTTGGGTTTCGACACCGCAGCATCTGCCTCAGATTCGATTTCAAGGCCCAGATCGGGCTCAGGTGCTGCACTCTGAGGCAGCTCAAGCTCTGCTTCGTTGGTTTCCAAAGCCGGGGCCTTTACTCTCGCAACGGTGCCACGCGAGAGATGGGAGCCTACTCTCGAGATGCGAGGCTGCTTTAGCTGTTTCTTGGCCTGGGATTTGTCTCTGACCAGTTCATGATCTTCTTGGTATAAGGCTTGGGATCGAGCCCTGACTTTCGGTCTTGGCACCATACGCCGAGAGTTTGGGTCGTACACCAAAGTTTGGTCCTCAACTTGCAAAGACCTCAAACTTCCGGTAGGCGAGTGTGGTCTTGCGCGGGGATATGAAAAGTTGATCGACGGGCTGACGCTCCCCGGTCTTGATTCGGATGGCGTGCGAATGGAGGAGAGTTGTAGCTCCGAGGCTGTCCGTCGCACCGCATGTAGATTATGAGCAGTGGGAGCAGCAAACCAAGAGCCTTTCTGGCCATCTCTCATTTTCTCGCTTGCTGTGCGGAAGCTCTGGTTGTGCAAATCGGCGCGACCTTTGCGCGAGGAGCTGCTGTGTCGAGATATGGCCGTGTAGCTGTCGTCGGTATGCGGAATTCTCGGGATAGGAGGCACCTCATGAGGCACTGGCGCTGGGCTGCGACCGGGCGAAGGAGATCGAAACGTGCGCTCCATCATTGAGCCCACGCTGGGCGTCCGTATCAGTTCGCGCCGGTTGCCTGTGGTGGATGCCACGGATGGGCTTCGCCGCGAGAGACGTTTTGATTGTACTTCGGCAACAATGGTCGGACTTGTCGGTCGAGCCCTTAGCGCAGCAGCGGCCGCTGCAGAGGAAAGAGACGCATCGGAGGAGCGACGCATGAAAGCCGAAGCGGCCGCGGTGGCAGCATTGGCATTGGCGGTCTCCTTGGTCAACGGCTGCGGCGAACGGACAACATACATAATTAGCACTGCGTGATGGCTATGTGAGGAGTAATGGTGGAAGGAAAGTTGATTCTGACGAGCTAGATTTGGCTGCTGAAGATTGAATAGCAGCCGGTTCAACAGAAAAGTTTAAATTCCGAAGGACGGGCTAACAGGCGCGAAACTTACCTGCATTGGAGTAGCACGTTTGCGACTACCGAACATGATGGATAACGGAGCGGCTCAAGAGCCTTGGTCAAGTTAGAAACAGATGGGCACCAGAAATAGAAAACATTGAATGAACGTATTAAGAGGCAGGTTGTGATGGAGCCAAGAGCATGTTCACGAAGCTGGGCTTACGAGGAGCGCGCGCTGCATGGCCTGTCTACCTAAGGATTGAGCCACGACCTTATGCCCAGTTTTCGGGGGACAAATCACTGAAACTCGGGCAGGGGGGGCAACAAAAAGCCGATGACGACAGTCGCCCAAACACCGAACTCGTTTCCAGGCTTTCAGCTTAAGTAGCACTGGCA
>JARJPL010000667.1:0-28278 GCA_030782805.1 Aschersonia sp. MBC 622
AGAAGAAGTAGTAGTAGTAGTAGCAGAACAAGAAGAGGCATCTGAAGAAGTGGCAGTGTTTTTGGCGAGGACGGCCGCGGGACGAAAGAGGACAACGGGACGAGAGGCAGCGACGGTAGCGGCCCGGGTGGTTAGTCTGCTCGAGGGCGCAGAGGCGGGCTTGCGCGTGACGTACGGTTCCTGGGCCATTTTGCTCTGAAAGACTTGGCGATGGTAGTCCATGCTCTTGACATCCTTGGACTGGGCCGTCTGCTGCTGCTGCTGCTCCATGGAGGCGTTGACGTCCTTGTTGCCGAGAACGTGAGAAGACATGGCTGGTGTGAGTAATTGTGGAAAAAAGAAAGAGGAAGAAGAAGAAAGAAAAAGGTTCGTGTAAATAGACTTTAGTGAGCGCAAAGAAGAGTCGTAGCAAGGACGTCTTTTTGCGCAAAAAAGTGATGGTTGGTTGAAGGAGGTGGGAAAAGTCCAGAGCGAGGGAGGTAAAAGTAGGCAACACGTCGGGTTTGGTAGGTATGCAGGCTGGCCTCTTCGTTGTGTGGAGGTGGTGGTCCGGGTCCCGTTTTGCAAGTAGTCCTTGCCCGTTAAAACACTTTTATTGTTCTTCAAATGCCAAATATCAACAATTTCTTTCCTTCTTCTTTGTTCTTGGAAACTGTGGATAGAAAATGCTTCTTGGTCAATGGCAAAATGAAGTGTCCAAACGGATGACGGGCGGGCTGTGACACACTTTATATCCTGGTGTGTGTGTGTGTGTGTGTGTGTGTGTGTGGCAAGATCCAAAAACAACAATTAACGAAAAGGTTGGCGTATAGTTAAAAGTATCGGCCAAGGCGCATGTAGTGTCTCAATCGTGGCAGGTCTGGACCTCTGGACTTGGACCGTTCTTGACGACAAGCACGAGGCCGCAGGTAAAGAAAAAAAAGTGGTGGGCAAAAGTAAACTTGGAGCACAGTCGGCCGGGCAACGGCGGTAATGGGGCGCCTTAGCCGGGAATGCTGCAAGTGGGCTTGATGGTTGGTTGGTGAGTGGCTGTAGTGCTACTTCGTACCTAGTCATTAGTAGATTGGTTGATTATGCGGTTATAGTTTACCCTGGACGGGAGCCAAAATGACCGGATGAGCAGCATTTGTTTCCGTCTGAACCTACATCATGCAGGAAACTTTGACTGGCCAGGAAGCATTCATTCTGTCTTGTTCAGGTGCCGAGATTGGGCTCTCCGCTGAGGACTTGTATCCGAGGTATTATTTGAAGTGTACCTCGTTACACCTCTTATACGCCGGGTTAATGTCACCACTGGCCAGGTAACACTCTAATCTACTTGCACGCTCATCATGCAAACAAAAAGTACTGACATATGACTGACCATGCCCATAGCCGTGACTCACCAGCTTCACCCCAGAAACGGTACCCCCCAAACCAAACTGCACATCCCAAAACCACATGTAATGCATGAACCTAACAAATGCTGCTACACAGGGCTCCGCAACAGCATGCGACCGACCTGACAACAGACGACGTACAGCCAGTTACTGTGTAAGCTAGCGCCAGCTCACGTATTACGTACCATGCTGTAGTTCTTTGTTTCGCTTAATTAATTTGCATTGATGATGAGATTGCATTGATTCAAATACTTTGTACATCGCAGAGTTTGGTATGGTCTGCTGCTGAGTCGAGTGTAGATACATTTCACCTCGCAGCCTAGTCTGTAACTACTCCTAGAGCCCATTTCTTCATTCGCACAATTTCGAAACGTACATGGTTCTTTTTCGATGGAGCATGGCTTTTTACACAACACCCGCCTAAAGCTTCGAGTGCTTAATCTGCGAGCCAATCTGCTTGTTCTGCACGCCGTACTGCTGCAGCAGCTCTTTCGACTTGTTCTGCTGCCACTTGATCTTGTCGGCCGCCTGCTTGCCGCGCTTGTTCTCATTACGGCCCATTTGCTGCAGATGCACCTCGTCGGGCCCGTCGGCGAAGCGTAGCGTGCGGATGTACGCCCACATGCCGGCCAGCGGCGTGTCCTGCGAGATGCCCGCGCCGCCAAACGACTGTACCGCGCGATCGATGACGGTCAGCGCCGTCTGCGGGATCAGCACCTTGGCCTGCGCAATTTCCGTCAGCGCCTTTTTCGGGCCGTGCTCGTCCATCTTTACAGCCGCGTTGAGGACAATGAGCCGCGCGGCGTCGATTTCGATGCGCGACTTGGCGATCCACTCAAGAATGACGCCGTGCTGGCTCAGAAACTTGCCAAAGGGCTTCTTGCGCTCGTCGTTGACGCGCATCAGCATCCAGTCGAGGGCAACCTCGGACTGTTGAATGGTTAGCCTGTGTGTTTTATTGACGAGGTGACGACAAGATAACTTACAGCACCGATGGAGCGCATGGCGTGGTGGATACGGCCAGGTCCCAGGCGGCCCTGGATAATCTCAAAGCCACGACCCTCGCCGAGGACCACATTGCTGACGGGCACGCGGACATTGGTAAATTTAATCTGGCCATGGCCATGCGGCGCGTCGTCGTAACCGTAGACCTTGAGCATGCGCTCAATCTTGACGCCGGGTGTGCCCGCCGGCACTAGAACGACCGACTGCTGGCGGTACACGTCCTTGTTCTTGGCGTCCGTCTTGCCCATGACAATGTAAACCTTGCAGCGGGGGTCGCCCGCGCCGCTTGACCACCACTTGGAGCCGTTGAGCACGTATTCATTGCCCTCGCGGCGAATGTCCATCTGGATATTAGTCGCGTCCGACGACGCAATATCGGGCTCCGTCATGAGAAACGCGGAACGAATCTTGCCGGCCATCAGCGGGACGAGCCACTCCTTCTTCTGCGCGTCGTTGCCGTACTTGGCGAGCACCTCCATATTGCCTGTGTCGGGGGCGGCGCAGTTGCAGGCCTCGGAGGCGCTGCGCGAGCGGCCCAGCCACTCGGCCATGAGCCCGTACTCGAGGTTGGTCCAGCCGGGCGACTCCTTGTAGTGGCCCTTGGGCAGGAACATGTTCCACAGGCCCAGCTTCTGCGCCTTTTCCTTGAGGTCTTCGATGACGGAGGGTTCGCTCTCCCAGCGGGCGTCGCCCTCGCCAATCTGGGCTTCGAGAACGGCATCGGCTCTGTGAGCGGGCGGGTAAGCCGGAATCAGCAGGAGGGATGGAGGAGGTGGAGGGAGGGCTTACGGGATGCACTCTTCTTCGACAAACTTGGCGACAATGTCAATCGTCTTCTTGGCCCGGTCGCTCACCAGATGGGAGACCTGGAGTGTGTCAGTCCACCTAAAGATTGGGATCGGGCACATGGAATGGGGGACCATACAATGGCAGGAATCTTGTGCGACATGATGAGACTGGTAACCGGTGACGAAAGAAAGGAATCGTTTTCGAGCATTCGAGTATATTGAGATATGTATTTGTGATCTTGTTCTTTCCTTGTTCACTTGTCGAAAGAAGAAGATGAATAGCGACCACGATTATAAGACAGAGTCTGGGTTGGGGGAGGACAGATGAAAAGATGGAACGGGGTTTATTGGCGCGGGGGAGGGACGGCGAGTTGAAATACGAGACTAGCCCAGTTTCTGTGGAGGAATTATCAGACTAGAAGGTGATTCTTGGGGGTCGAAAAAGGGAGATTAAAGCCAGGAATGGAGACCTTTCACTGCTGATGAGTGGCGTGAGTGAAGGAAGAGATGAGAGAGGGGATGGACATGTAGAGAGAAGGAAGAACCGGAGTTTCGACACAAACGACCGATCGCAGCGGAGCCGAGGCTCTGGGGAAGCTTTGGCGCAACCTGATTAGCTAGCCTAGCGGAGCCGGCCCCAGCCTCGGCCGGGCAGTGGGTGCCGTGCATTACAGAGGGGGGGGTAGCTTGCGAGCTGTCGATGTCAAGAGGAGCCCATGAAAAAAGTCCGTTGCCGTCTGAATATTAATTGATGCGGGCTGTTTTATCTATGTTCGTTCGTCTGGTCTGTAGTGGCAGCATAAAAATCCCGGGCTTGTCTCCGCTGAGCAATGGGGTCATTCGCCGTGAGAGCTTGGCTCCATGGACTTTTTACGGCCCCTCGGTTACGCGACAGCCACCTCGGTCCATGTACTGAAACGCTCACACCTGGCCTCGATTGCTTTACTTGGCGTTGGTGATTCATTTATTATCATGAAGTGGCCTAGTTTCCACAGCTTGTTGCGCCTCACATCCGAAATCAGCCCACAAGTTGCACCATTCACAAACACAACCACAGTCGAGTGCCCGCCTCCACCTTACATGAACCATCAACAATTGTGTCCCGCAAGTGAAAACAGGTAAAATCAATACTCCCGGTTCGAGATATGCTACATAATAAATAAGGAAGACGCGAAGACTCAAACCCGGCGACGGGGTATAACACCTTCTCCCCCTCCACTTGTCCTACAGCCACCATCTCATCTCCAACGGCAGTCTATTTCGCAATCCAGCACATGAACAAGGCGACACTTTCTAACAGGAAAAAAACCCCAGCAGGCATACATATTAACAGGCACAGCCGTCGCGGTCGTTTTCAATGTGAATGTTGATTGGGTCGTCAAAGTCGCCGCTGAATTCTTCCGACTCTTCCTGCGCGAGGGCGTTGCGGGCAATGACTATGTCATGTCAGTATGCACTCTCTTCCTGCCACGATTGCCAAACGTCTCAAATCAAATGGCCTACTTACCTTCGAAAGCCTGGTCGACATTGATGGCCTCCTTGGCACTCGTCTCAAAGTAGGGAATGTCGCCCTTGGATTGGCAAAAGGTCATGGCGCGCTTGTTGGAAATCTGCACACACACACACGCACACACAAATCAGCAACACAGCTCCGTACACCTGCAGAGCTGCTACTCACCACTCGCTTGCTCTCGTCGACATCAATCTTGTTGCCAATGACAACCTGCATACCACAGATTAGCCTTCCATCCTCTCGCGCGGCAGAGCCCGTCGGGGCCACCTACAAAAGGAAAGTTGGGAGGATCGCGAGGCGAGGCCTGGATCAGGAATTCATCTCGCCAGCTGTCGAGAGCTTCAAAGCTCTTTGCGTTGTTGACGTCGTAGACGAGGACGCAGCAGTCGGCGCCGCGGTAAAAGGCAACACCCAGCGACTGGAAGCGTTCTTGGCCGGCCGTATCCCACAGCTACCACACGTTAGCCCGCGTGCCCTCACGAACCTCCTTGCTAGAAGCAGTATAATTGCTATCGTACCTGCATGGTGACTTGTCTATCGTCCACCAAGACTTCCTTTGTCGAAAAGTCAGCACCAATCGTGGCCTTGTAGCTGGCGCTAAACTCCTTGTCGACCTGTGACACGTAGACCGCGTTAGCCTCATTCCCGCGGGCGTACTTAATTATCAGTGTTGAGCGTATATCCGTACATATTGCTTCATCAGACTAGTCTTGCCGACACCGCTATCGCCAAGGATGATAACCTAAACACGACACAGTCAGTATTGCGATTTCCTCCCCAAGCTCTCGGCCGAATCTGTCCTCAGCCTCGCGTGGACCTCGTCGTACCTTGAGGAGCACCTTCTTGCGGGAAGACATCTTGGGTGGCTGTCAGGTTTTGTAGTCGCTTGGTGCGTTGTCAATGACGTGATGCGTTGCCAGAAGGAGAGCCCAGTCGTGAAGACGTTGTCGGTGAGCGGACGCGTGACTTGTACTCTTGTTCTCGAATCTGTTCGTCAGGGAAAAAAGGGGGTTCGGTTGTCGATAGGTTCAGGGATACGAATCACACGCCTGCGAGGGGAAATTGTGCGTCGCAAAGCTGCAGGTGGTGATGAATGACAATGATTAGGCAGAGGGACCCAGATGGCTTAGTTTAGCAAATGGTCGCAGGATGACGGGTGGGTGCGGATATGTGGGCAGGCTTCAGCGGCGCTAATAATATAATAAAACAGGACCTGGAACCGGATGCATCCATCAACCGTCAACTAAACTGAGTAAGTTTAAAGGCTGGCGCAGGTCAGAATGGTGCTGGCTTGTCTCGTCACCAGGCAGCACTACACCAGCCACTAAAACGCCACACGTGATGGTTCAAGCTCGCCGTAGCACACCAAAACATGCTAAAGAGTGCTGTCCTATAGCGGGTTACGTCACAGCCTACAGTGGGTTGCGCCACAAGGTACAGCAGGCTGCGCTACTGATTTACAACCTTTGACCCAAGACGCCTCGCTGAATACCTCACCGTGGCTGCACCTTCGTCTTCCCACGTCCCAACTCCATGGACTCGGGTCAGGCTTCTCCCCCTCTGTGCTGGCCATGGCAGACAATGGCCTCATTGACAAAGTTCATGACCTGAGCAATCTCGAGCTTGCCGTCCTACTATGCCTTATCAGCCGCGAGCACTGTCTGATAAGCACTCCAGCCAGTGCGATTGACAGCTTGATGCTAGAGCTTCAACTGGTACGCACTGCGAGATTCAATCCCATTGTTCTGTCCGATCGCGGGAAGAAAACAATGAATAGAAACTGACGTTCTCAAAACAGATTGCCACCAAAACATTTGGCCTCGAATGGGCCGTCATTGACTGCTCCCCCTCCACCACCCTAGAGGACCTTGCCTCGTCCCTCCTCTCGACCTCTTCGCCGCCTCCCGACCACCATGGCACCTCCAAGCCTTCCGGCTCTTACTTCACCTCTCATGCACGAACCGGCAAGATCCCGTCTACAGGTCCGGCCCTCGCAACCACCCCCGGCAGCGGCACCGCCAACCCGCACATTGCCAACTTTATCCTCGCCCGCAACCTCGACCGCGCCCCGCACGCCGTCCAGATCCAGGCCCTCGAGCTCCTGCGCACACGCCGCCTCTTCACCCGCACCACCGTGCAGGTCGCGCCCAAACAGTTTGTCTTGATACCAGTCCTCGAGGCCCCAAGCGGCGGCCGCGCGCGCGTCACGCCGCACCTCAACGACTTCTTGGCCATGGCGCACTGGCACGACCCCGAGCACGGCTACGTCAACCTCGAGGAGGAGCAGCAGCAAGACGACGCATCTCCAGACGATGACTCCGCCTCGACGGGGAGCATTATCAAGAGGGCGCGTGCGCAGCGGCCTTCGGCAGCTCCCGCTCTCATCTCCAAAGACGTAAGCTGCAGCGGCGCCGAGTCGGAAGTGACATGTGCTGACGAACAACTACTACAGGACATCATCTGTCTCCGAGAAAAGGGCCAAAAGGTCAAGGTCGACATTGACATTTTGCGTTACCAGATGAACATTGTCTCGTTTCTACGCATGCACCGCGCCGTCGATCAGGGCATCACGCCCGCCGCTACCAAGCACTTTGGCCAGCTCATGCGTAATCTTGCGCCCTTGCACAGGCTCGACTTTGTCACGCCCGCACTCGTCGGCCTCGCGGCTCGCAAGATCTATCTACATCGCATCCGCATCACTGAGCCGCACAAGGAGAGGAGCATGCAGTGGGGGAGCAGGCTCGAGGCGGTCGAGGCTCTCTTACAGGATATGGGCCCAGAAGAGGTCCTCGACGAGGTCATGACCATGGTAACAGCACCTGTATAAAAAAACTTAAACAATAGTACGTCGGGCTGCGCAGTTGACAGGCCGAACGTTAGTCCTAATTAATGTATCTACCGTAGCAACAAACGCAAATGCAATTACAAGTAAAGCCCACCCTTTTCGAGAGCGATGATCCATCTAGCTGCCATTCATCCATCAAACTTTCGTAGCAACGTCATTTTCTACATCTGTATAACTTAACCATCGATCACCGCTTTTTCGAATATCAAAAACGCCGAGCAAGATAAAGAAACTGCATGAAACAGCACAGACAAACTCCCATGCAAAGTGAAAATTTATGCAATTTTAGTGACCTGGCATTTCCACCCCGAGTTAGCCTCGAGCAGCGGCAAGCTGGCACCTAGGCACCATCCGAGCTCATTGCCGTTAATCTTCTTGGCAATCTTGATCTCGCGGTCGATGGGCATGTCGTAGCCGGTGTGGAGCAGCGCGAGCATAAAGTTGAGGTCGAGGCAGTACTCCGGGCGGTCACCGAGCTCCTCCATGGCCCTGGGGTTGCTCTCAAACGCACTCCAGCCCTTTTTGCCCTGGCAGACCGCGTGCGTAAGGTCGTGCATCTCGCGGAGCGTAAACGACTCGGGCATGCCAAGCGGCTCCATGCGGTCATAGAAGAAGGAGAAGACAAGAATCTCCTGCTTGGCAAACGTCTTGGCTAGCGCGGGCTGGTGAACGCCATTGAACGAGCAAGGGCCCAACTTGCACGCCGCGTCCTTGTTGAGCAGCTTCTCGGCGAGGCTGCGGCATTGCGCCGATGAGGACTCGCTGGGGCCCTTGAAGGTGACCTCGTGCTGCTCCTTGTCGTCGCCGAGCGTCACGTTAACCTGGCGCTCGAAGCCGGGGAGAATGCAGGGGTGGACGATGCTCTCGGACAGCCACGACTGATCGGAGCCCTTGCTTTTGGCGAGCTGCTCAATCAGAGCCTGATGGATGCCCTCGCGGGCAGCCATAAGACCAAAGTTGAGGTGCGAGTGCTGGTACAGCTCAAACTTGTGACCGCCGTAGTTGAGCTCGTACTTGTGGTCACCCTCGGCAAGCTTCTCGGCGGCGGCACCATCAACGCTCTTGTAGACGGGCTCAAAAACAATCTGGGTAGAGCCACCGCCGAGATCAAAAATGGCGGCAGTCTCGCCCTTTTCCTCGGTGCCAATCTTGCCCAGGAGATAGTTGGTGGTGATCCAAGCGTAGACACCCTCGTCAGAGCCGTCCATGACAGCAACGCCGTTCTTCTCGGCGGAAACGACGGGGAAGGGAAAGTCAGTCTCGAGGTGGGTGCGGACCTGCTTCAGGATCGCGTCCGCTTTTTCGGTGCCAACGCGGCGCAGACCAGCCGTGGCCTTGACGGCGACGGGGGTGCAGCCCTTGAGCTTCTCGGGGACATGCTCCATGGCAACCTTCATGAGGGGGTCCAGGCTCTTGGCGGCAGCGACAGGGTCGTCCTTATATGCGCTGAGGCCGCCGACGCCCTTCTCGGTCATCTTGAATTCTTCGCTCTCGAGCTCGGGCATAGCACCGCAGTTGTTAAACTTGTAAACGTGGATGCGGGAGCCAGTACTGCCGGCATCAATCATAAGGACATATTGCACGAGCGGCTTGTCCTTGCTGTACGGTTTTGAGCACTTCGTGGTCGAGTAGGCGGGGTCACTGGAGTCGTGGGTTCCGGCGCTGTCACTGCCGGCCGCGGGAGCCTTGGTGGCATCGCTGCTCAAGGACGAGTCGGATCCGGCGGTAGGCTTGGGGGGCTCCTTGGAGGAGTCCTGGTTCGGAGTGTTTACAACAGGCTTCTCGGCGGGTTTCTCAGCGGCGGGGGTGTTGACGCCAGTAGTCAAGCCAACGGGCTCGGGGTTAGGTTTCTGAGAGGCTTGTTCTGGTCAGCAATGCGATAAACCCCGTCGTGAAGGAGTAGACGGACCTGAAGGTTGAACAGCGATGCCAGACGGCGACAGCCAGTAAAACAGGCAGATGATGGCAAAAACGATGGCGGTCGTCTTTAAGTACCGCGTCCTTTGCGATTGGGACGCCCACGATTCCTTCATCTTGGCAAGAAAGCCCGTCTTCCGGGACTTGGGTTGGTAGCGACCGGGCTTCTCGTGGGGGTCGTCGGAGCGTTTGGCGGAGCTGAACTCTGGTGGTGTCAAGATGCCCTGCATCAGGCTTTTGGCACCTCGACTCGTGCGACGAGAAGTTATCTTGCTCAACGAGATGCGCACTCACACAAGCGAGGCGCAAACAAGGCAAACAAAATGGTGTTGAAGAAAAGCGGCAGGTAGAGAGCGAATAAAATACAAAACGAGTTGGAGGAGGAAGAAGTGAAGACTTACGAACAAATCCTAGGCCAGGGATTGGCACAAGTCAGGACGTGGAAGTGCAAGGTCTTGGCCAATGGGGGCGGAGTGCAGGTACATGCACAGTCTTCGCACTGTACATTGGCTATCAATCGGGTCTAGATAGTGCTGTTACTGTGCGAATGGAGTCCTACTCGCACTGGTAACTAAACGCACTAGGAGGAAAAAATTCAGGGGAAGATCCGCGCTCGATATCTATTTAAGGGGAATGTCGCTCCCGGTATTGCTGTGGGTCGGCATCGACAACTCCAAGCTGCCATCCAATTTATCTATAGTGTTCCGCGTATGATTCGAATTTCAACGTTGAGGTCGTTCGTACAAGATATCTCGATGCGGAATGTTTTGCCTTGACATCTCAAAACATTCAAGCGAGCCTTTTTCGCGTCTGCTGATCAGCTGGAAGTAGGAGAATCCACCTCTTCTCAAAGATTGCCTCCCACCAAACACAGATATCTCAACTGGGGATCGATTATGAGTCGTCAGTCACCAAAAGCCGGTGGGCAGCCTTGAGAGGCTAAAAGTTGCAAAAGGATTCGGCAGCACACTGAAAGAATGTAACAGGTATGATGGGTAAGTTTGAGAACCATGCATGTACGTCCCGCGTGTCGTGTTAGTACTCCCTGAGCTTGTACCACTAAAACCTACCTGCTCTAATCAGTTTTCTGGCCCAGCCGTGCCGTCTTCGCTTTTGAACAGTCCGCAAGCTTTGATCAGCGTTTTGGTCAAGCTACTCGCGCAGTTCTAGTGCAATCAACGGTCACTTGCACAGAATACAAGTCGTAGCGGGTGGTGTCTTAAGATGCCGAGTCATAAAAATTGTGGTATTATCCCTCATCACCGCCACCTAGTCCTCGCCCACCCCCTAAAATGTATTGATCGTCGCGCTTATATACAAAAGTGTTTGATTCATGGTATTTGCAGATATCTCATCCATTTCTTTCCTTTCAATCCATTTCTGACCGTTTCCCACAAGTCAATCTCGATCCCTCTGGCACACCAGACTCAATGTAACACGAGCGAGCCTTTCCGTGTGCCGAAACGTCATTCCATATCCGTGGGTATATATGCTTCCCGTGTTAGGAAAAAAACCTTTCCCTCTGTCCAACATCGACAAGCCGCCAAAACCAAAAGGCAAAAAAGGCGCCAACTTTCACCACAGCAATCCAAGCGAGCACGAATATCCAGCGGCAGGAAGACTGACAGCCAACGTCGCGTATCAACAGGACGACTGGCCGCCACGTCAAATGTAGTCACCAAGTGGAGTTCCTTCTCTGCTCGAGATTTCGGTGTGTAGGCGCTCGTTCTGTGATCTAAACCACAGCGTGCCTTCCTCCATTTCTTCTCGCAGCATTCTCAACTCCTTGACCAGATCCTTGGCGTCGCTCATGACGCGCTTGTGCCCGTTTGACACCGGGCCATCGTCGTCCGGCTCCACCGACCCTGTGCTATCCTCGCTCGCCCGCTTCCTCTTGTTGCTGGCCGTGTCCTCAAAGACGGCTGGCGGGGTTGCGTCGCGTCTAGTGCTTGAGAACGGGGGCGGCGCCGACAAACCGTTAACCGATGGCCGTCGGGAAGGCACACTGGTAATCGAGGAAGCTCTCTGCGACAGCCGGCCGTAGGTATTAAATCGGCGATCGTGCATGAGGCTCTCCGGCACGGCGGTCCCGTCAGGGAGCTGGACGATGCCCATAGCTTTGAGTCGCCATCGCTCCGAGACTTTGCTGCTTCGCGTGTTCTCTGACCTCGATTCTTCACTAGAGGCAATCGAGGGCAGCGAGCGGCGGAAACGTCCTGTACCCGTACCGAGGAGCTCTTCTCGCAAGGCTCTGGTCTTGGAGCCACCCTTCGACACGGAGCTTGATCGTGACCGCGATGGAGAAGATGTGCCGCTCTGGGACATGGGCAGGTTGAAGTGGCGCCCAATGGCCGCGGCAGAGTCCCTCGATTTTATAACATCCACAGTGGAGGACGGGGCCGTAGGTGGGATGTGGCGTTTTTTGGTTTGGCTTCGGCGAAGGCCCTCCATAAGGGCCTGCTCACGATTCGGTTGAGATACGGGCGCAATCTCGAGTTTCCGCTTCGTTGTGGCCACTGGCATGCGTGAAGCCTTTTGCTGAGCCCGGTAAAATTCCCTAAGCTGGTCGCGCCCACTGCGTCGCAGAAATTTGAGTCGCTTTTCTCTTGCCTGAGTCTTCCACCGGTAGAAGTACTTCACGGACAAGGAACGCTGCCGAAAGTCATCTGCGATGGCATTATTCCGCAATTCCTCCTCGCGTCTGCGCCTTTCCGCCTCTTTTTTCTGCCAGTCCAGAAAGATTGGCGCCAATAGTCCATCCAAGAAATGCTGCTGGAAATCGGTCAATAGTCCATCGTCACCTTCCACAAACCACCTGGTAAAGTCCAATAATCTATCACGTTTGGGCTGTGGAGGAGGTGACGTCTGCACAGGGGGGCTTGCAACAGGAGGTGCTATCCTAGGCGGGACTGTGCTACCTAGAAATACCGGAGGATTTGATGGGGGTGTGAATGAATGGAGTACTGAGTTTGGCTTGCTCGGTGGTTCTGTCGCTTCTGGCTGTTTAGGCAGCTTTGTGAATGCAGATTGTGTGCTCAGAGTACCCGCTTGGACGGGCGAGCCTGGTGGGGTTGAACTCTTTGCTGCTTCAACTGGTTTTACCGGTTGCGGTTGCGATGAGAAGCCGGAGAAAGCAGATGAAGCATTCTGCGGTTGCGTAGAAGAAATCACGGCCGCAGGCTCTTTCGACATCGGCTTGAAACCAGCAAAGTTAGAGAATACTTTCTGCGGCGTTGTAGAAGAGGTCGCAGACGAAAGCTCTGGCCCGACCTGCTGGACGCCAATGGAGCCGGAAGTGATCTTTGCACTGGTGTCGTCTGTCGTCACTGGAACAGTTTGTTTGTCATCGGTCTGAGAGGTAAAGTTCTCCTTCGCTGCCGCCGCACTAGACACGACCTCTGTCACAGAAGGCAAAGCTTTGGCAAATGGATTACTGGGCTGGGTGCCTCCGAGGCTTGGTGTAGGAGTGGTTGTCTCAGCATGCTCGAATTGAAAGTCCGGTGCTGAACGTCGCGCAGTTACTTGAGGCTTTGCTCCTTGCGGAAAGAAGCTTGGCGTGGCCTGAGTAGCTGCATCAGATGCTGAGTTTCGTTAGCTTTTTGAAGGTTTACGAGGTCTGGTGGTGTCCAAACCTTTTGTCGAGGGGTCGATCGTCGTGGCCCCGTTCGTGGGTGATTGACCAAAGCCACCAAAGGGGTTTCTCGGGGGTGGATGGGGCATACTCGACGGTGCCTTAGAAGATTCATCTTGTACAAAAAGACTACCTTCCTGGGCGAGTGAAGCTTCCTTGTGCCCAGAAGTAGCAGCATCTTGGAAAACGGTCTTGTGTATCACTTCGGGCAGAGTTCGGGAGCCGCGCTTGTCCTCAACAAGAGACTGTGAGAATTGATGTTGCAGTCGGTGGTGCGGCAAAGTCGATAAGTTGTGAAGAACGGCACAGCTTAGGCTTTTATCTGCCGGGTTCTGCTGGCTGGGCTGAAAATCAATCTTGTGGAGCTCAGCAAAATCGATAGCTTGCTGTACCGTGTCGAATTGTAGATGTTTGTTCAAGGCGGCTGCTGTTACATCGCGTGACGCTTCTCTTGGTCGCGATAGACCTTTCTGCAAGCATTGTAGGATAGAGCGACGGAGCTGCGGGAAATGGCATTCAGCAAAACAGGCCATGGTGTATGACACTGATTTGTCTTTCACAATTCTAAAGTATACGTTGTGAGCACCACCCGCAGCGAGGGATGGTCCGTCTTGCAGCGGGCCGTGGAAATTTGTCGTATTCTGAAGGGCCTCGACCAGCGAAGCCGCCGTCCTGATGATGTCAAACTCCCATAGGCTCGGTTGCACGTTCTCGAGAATATTGGGATCGTTGGCGCGGAACAACAGATGATAGGCACGGAATTCGGCCTCATTTTCACAAGGGGAACCCTGTGCGTTGCAGTCGTCGTAAATGTCACGCAACGTCAGAAGGGCTTTGCCCAGCTGCTCCAGTTCTTGCTGCTCCACGAAGTCTTCCGGAGCTTTGCCGCTTTCAGAAAGTAAGTGCAGAGCTGTCACGTGGAAGCGTGCAATGTCTTCCAGCACAGAGGCTTGCACTTTCAACTCCTCGGTGCTGAGGGCCGAGAAGAAGCTGAAATCCCGTCGAATCGCTCGTGTTCGGTCCCAGAGATAACCGTGTACCGTCGGCAGATTTTCGTCGTTACGCAACAAGTCATCCACGAGGTAATTGAGTGTTTTCCGTAGAGTCGGTACAGACAACACATCCATCGGTAGAGGTGCTTCTTGGCCGGCAGCAGATCGTGCCAGCTTCTTTACCATCCGTGTCGTGCTGGCAAATGTCGTTTGCGGGTCCTTCTCCGGCGTGGGGATATCGTGCTCTGTGATTCTTGTGATTTTTTCGTACTCCGGGCACATATCTTCACAGATGCCTTTGAAGTCAATTGCATCTGAGAGCTTCTTTCGTTTCGTAGGGTCGTCGATCAATCCAGCGCGGGTGAGAGAAGCTCGGACTTTGCTTCTGTAGTCCTCATATTGTTCGCGGAATTTAGCCATTTGCGCCTTGTGCTGGGGATCACCAGGCTGCGAAGGCCATGCTGGCGGTGCGATGCCATCCTCACGCAGCTGTTCGTAAATCTTTTTCGCATGGAGATCATTGGAGCTGGGTAGCATCCCGATTCCCTTTTGTGCACTCGAAAAAGCCGACGCAGGTGTTGATGACAGGCGCGAGTTGGTTTTTGCGGAACTTGTCGACTTTCCGACAAATTGACCGAAAGAAGGCTGTGGTCCATTTGTTTGCTTCTCCCATAGTGGCTTTGACGACTGTTTGCTGTGGTCGACAGCTGTCGCTAATGTCGGGGGAGCAAAGGGGTTCGGCGCGCCATTCACGTTGCTAGAACTCGTCGTAGTTTGAACAAATGGGTTGGGAGCATTGGGTTTCGCCCCAAATGTAGTAGACGCGCCGCTGCCATCCTGGGCAAAGGGATTCGCCTTTTGCGCGAACGGGTTAGAGGCGGCTGGGGTCGAGCTCTGCGTCGACGTGTCAAAAGGCGAAAACATTTGACCGACGATGCAGCCGGCGTCGCATTCACCTACGCAGTCGCCTGCACATGGAGAGGAGATTCCAAAGGTCCTGTTATTGTATTCGCACGCGATGACTAGGCATTCGAGATGGTTGATCGCGGTAAATGGAGGCGCCAAAAGCTACCCACTAAAAACATCTAGAGTCAGCCCACTGATATATGAGCTCGGCCAGAGTCTCACGTGACGCTCAACTTTGAGTCGTGGTACGTCGTACCTCATGCGCAAACAGTTTGAGAAATCAATATATCGATTTCGTGTGTTACTAGTCCGGCCATGAGTCAATCTACTGAGATTATTCTTTGTTTGTGCGGGTGTTGTGTTGTGTCGTAAGTAGTCATTTGAAGGCGTGCATCTAGTTTACTGCCTTCCCTTTATTCGTGGAGGGCCTAGCTCTCTGCGTATCTCCTCCAGCTGCTCCAGACCAGTCTGTGCCTTAGACTTCTTAGATGTTCTCTTGCCGGGCTTGCCGCCATAACTGCCAAGAAACTCGTCCATGATGCCGTCAAAGTCGCCGCGAATCGGGCCTGTGACACTCGACGCTGTTGAAATGGCTGACACTGAGCCCATGTCGTCGAGGTCCTCGTTGTACTTTTCTTCAATCTTGTCGAAACGCGCATCGAGGAAAGACAGCTGCTCTGTTCGCACTAGCGAAGAAGACGACATGGAAAACCCAGACGCAACAGTTAGCGCGCCCTTTCTCTTCTTTCTGCGGCCACCATTTGTGGTTGTGGTCCATGTGGACTGCAGCTCGGACTGAGAGGGTGCGCCCGCAGCTTTGGGCGGACCACCTGATTTTTGTTCCTTCTTGAACTTTTTGAAATCTTCCAGCCAGTCTTGTGAGGGGCCTTGCTCGGGCTCTTCTTGGACCGCTACTAGCTCTGGTACCTCGCCGTCCTTGTATTCCTTGTTGGGCTTTGCGGTATCATCAGACTCCCACCCCTCATCATCATCAAATTCGTTATCCTCAAACTCATGCTCGTCAATCTCGTATCCGTCATTGGCTAGTTGTTCGAAGATTCCGGCATCCTCCTCGTCAATATAGGCGTCATCCTCCAGAGCCTCCAGCACTTCCCGCAATCTGGGGTCCATATCTGGTTGGAATCCAGCAATGGCGTCTGGAACATCCTGCTGCTGATCGTATGTCATGCGCGGTAGGTCTTTTGACGGCAGCATATCCGGGCCTATGACTTCCTGTGCCTTGTGCTCCAAGTCCATTTTTTTCAGCGCTTCCTCCAGAGACTGCGTCTGTTTGCCCTTGCCAGCATTTCCCGTTGTCTTGGCCTCGACGAAAACGACATTGCCACCTCCAGTATTTAGGTCGCGCAAATGTTGCATGTAATCGTACTCGGAATCGTCATAGTAGACACCGTAGTTGGCAGCCTCGCCCTCGTTGGCACGAATGTGTTCGGCGTCGGAACCAAGCTCAGAGACCAGATCCCCGAGATTCTTTGCCTTGCCTGCATTCTTGCTGCCTTCAGTTGGGTTCAGCACCATCGACGGCGCATTCTCGTCGTAGATGAGGGGATCATTTTGTGGGCGATGCACCAGCGTAAAGTGCTGGGCACTCTTTTTGTCACTAGAAAATCGTTAAACATGTGTGAGTGTTCCAAATCTGCGCACGCGACTCACATCCACTTTCCCTTGGGCATTTTGGACTGGGTATATTTATTATGTAGCGTTGGAGAAGACCGACGCACCAAATCCAACAAGGTGACGGACAAAATTTACAGCTCGACTTACAGTGCTGTAGTCCGATAGCACTGTGTTGGCCCCTCGTAAAATTCTGCGAAGAACAGTACGAATAGTAAAATTGCCCCGCTATCGTAGAAAATTTGCCCCTCCACGACTCTAATTATTCAGCCAGTCCACCACCGCCTTGCTCTTGACATAAGCAACTTTCCCAGATACAACGCCCGTCTTTCCAAAAGGTCTGTTCTCCTGTTGATACGACTGGGTTTCCATTTGAAAATACGTCATCTTCCGGACGAACCGCCCAAGATGGTTTTGGCCAAGTCGAAGCAGAGTGTGGGGTTGGGCAATGCCTTGATGAACGATCGCTTCGGCAAGGGCAAGGGCGCCGACAGAAAAAAGGGCGCGGCCGTTGCACGAACGCACCACGCCACTGGCGAGCAGTATCTCGTCAACGAGAAGCAGGATGCCGCCTGGGTCAAGATGCGCTCCGTCACGGAGCAGAGCGCTATGGATGAGTTTCTGTCGACTGCCGAGTTGGCTGGCACCGACTTTACCGCCGAAAAAGTCAACAACGTCAAGATCATCCATACCGATCAAAAGAACCCATATCTTCTGTCCGCGACCGAAGAGCGCGCTGTCCTGGGCAAGCACAAGCAGCACAGGGATAGACTGACGGTTCCCCGACGACCAAAGTGGGACTCATCGACTACACCACAGCAGCTGGATCTCCAAGAGCGAAACTCATTCCTTGACTGGAGACGAGGCCTGGCCGAGCTACAAGAAAATAATGATCTCTTGATGACGCCGTTTGAGAGAAACTTGGAGGTTTGGAGACAATTGTGGCGTGTTATCGAGCGGTCCGATCTTATTGTACAAATTGTTGACGCCCGTAATCCTCTGCTTTTTCGATCTGAGGATTTGGAGAATTACGTCAAGGATGTCGACTCCAAGAAAGAAAACTTGCTTCTCATTAACAAGGCCGATATGATGACACAGAAGCAGCGCCACGCTTGGGCCAAGCACTTGAAACAGGCGGGCATTGCTTTCAGATTCTTCTCTGCGTCTCTCGCGAAAGAGATGAATGAGGCTCGTGAAAGAGAAGAGGAGGAACAGGACAGTGAGGAAGAGGCAGAGACGCAGAAGATTGCTGGCAAGCAGCGCGCCGAGACAGCTGAAGAACTACTATCCAAGCAGCCGGGTCAGGAGGGTGGCGCGACTGTGGAAACTGACGACACGGAGATTTTGACCGTGGACCAGCTCGAGGAAATCTTCCTGCGTTACAAGCCGACGGACGCTGGTCCGGACCACAAGCTGCAAGTCGGCCTCGTCGGCTACCCCAACGTCGGCAAATCCTCCACCATCAACGCCCTTATCGGCGCAACCAAGGTCTCCGTGTCGTCCACGCCCGGCAAGACCAAGCACTTCCAGACAATACACCTCTCGGACCGTGTCATCCTGTGTGATTGTCCCGGTCTTGTGTTCCCCAATTTTGCGTCGACCAAGGCGGACTTGGTGTGCAACGGCGTCCTGCCCATCGACCAACTGCGCGAGTTCACAGGCCCCGTCGGGCTCGTCACGAAGCGCGTGCCGCGCCGCTTCCTTGAGGCCGTCTACGGCATCACCATCAAGATTCGCCCCATCGACGAGGGTGGCACCGGTGTCGCCACCGCCGAGGAGCTGCTCCGCGCCTACGCTGCGGCCCGCGGCTTCAAGACGTCCGGCCTCGGCCAGCCCGACCAGTCCCGCGCCGCCCGCTACATCCTCAAGGACTACGTCAACGGCAAGCTGCTCTTCGTCTCTCCGCCTCCGGGCGTCGACGATGAAGCCGCCTTCAACCGCGAGCTCTATGACGAGATGCACCTGCCCGAGAAGCGCCGCATCGCGCTCGCGTCCGCCCTCGACGGCCTCTCCATGGCCGATGACGTGCCTGATGATGCGGCGTCGACAGCGGCTGGCGCCTCCGACGTGGTGTCGCTGGCACCCGCGTCAGGACTCAAGACGCAAAAGCTCGACAAGGGCTTCTTCGCCGCCAAGAGTGTCGGCGGCCACATCTCCCAGCCGTTCAATTACAAGTACACGGAGCAGGGTGCCCTTGAGTCGGGCAAGGCCTTGACGGGCCGCAAGGCGCGCACGGCGTACGCTCTGGAAAATGGGCTGGACCCCAAGGAGCTGGCCAAGGCGGGCAGTAAGAAGCATTTCAAGGGCGGCATGAGCCACGGCAAGGGCAAGAAGCAGCACCGCGGACTCAACTTGGATGACGACTAGTCTTTGACGACTGTTCCGTCAGGATTTATAGAAGAGAAACGCGTGATGAATTCCTTTTTTACATGGTCATCGTTTTTTTTTCTGGCGCATTTTAGGCATGCTGGGGCGTGAAATGGATGAGGTGGCACATTTATAAGCATCTAGTTTATACTTTTAGGTCAATTTATATATTTCATGACTTCGACTCTGTGGTTGTCGTCTGTCGTGGCACGTATGCTTAGCACGAGCAGCCAAATCTATCAGACTAAAGATTTTCCGCTCCAAATGCATTGCCGTACGCCAGGTATGATAACCCAGCCCCTCTGTGATATTACCCATAACAAGAAAAGAGTCTATACTGAGAGTCATTCCCATTACTTATACTCCCTCTGAAGCTGCGCATCCCTTCTCTCTTCCTCTATCATTCAAAAGCCTCCTTAATAGGCAAAGACCATCAGACTAGGGTTCAGCACAAACGGCACCAGCGCATGAAAGGACAAGTTCAGAGCCAGCGGCACAATGGCCGAAAAGTCGGTAATGGCCCAGTCGGGGGGCGCAAAGACGCCGAGGTAAATCATGGCGCCGACCATGAGGGTGATGAAGACGTACATTGTCCAAAACGTCTTGAAGATGCGCGGCACCTCCTGGAAGAAGTTGGAGTCGACCTTTTCCTTGGACGTGGACCCCCACTGCATGTCGACGTGAAAGAGGTGCGCGAGCAGCGCGACCGTGATGTGGTACGAGATGCCGCCAAAGAAGCACGTCATGAGCGGCATCCACTTGTAGTTTTCGACGAGGGCGCCAATGAGCCCGCGCTCGCCGGTGCGGTAGCGCAAGACGGCGAGGGCAATGGGACCCGCGCCGTTGAATACGACAATGAGGGAGAGAAACACGTTCCACGATGTCAGGTACGCGGTGGCGAGCTCATTGCGGATCCAACCGATGAGGAAGTAGTTGAGACAGGTGAGGAGGAGGGCGGAGCCGAGGGCAAAATACGAGCACATGTACGACATGATGGAGATTTTGGACGACCACATAATGTTGGAGAAGAGGAACGTGTAGAAGAGGGGGGTAAAGGGCCCGCGGTAGATCCAGCGGTGGAGGGGTTGAAAGATCATCTCCGAAACACCATAGGCGTACTTTTGCCAGCGCATGATTTCGTCGTAAATGGTCAGCGACACGCCCTCCTTGAACTCGTCGTTGTGGTACGAGGCGATGCGGATGACACTGCCCTTCATCTGCAGACGCAGGGCAATGTCAAAGTCCTCGGACACGTGGCTCTCGGACCAGTAGGCCGTGTAGGCGCCGTCCTGCTCCGAGCGGCCGACGTCCTGGACAGCGCGCCAACGAAGAAAAGCGTTGTGGCCGACAAAGGGCGCGACCTCGCCGGCGCCGATGGAGAAGCGGATGGACGAGTAGACGAGGTTGGTGAAGTAGGTGATGCCATTCTCAAAGTAGTCGCGGGTGACCTGCATGACGCCGGTCGAGTGCTGCACAATGGCGACCTCGGGGGAGAGGTACATCTCGGCGGCACCGTAGAGGAGACAGTCAATGGGCACACGAGTATCAGAGTCAACGAGAAGAATAATCTCGCCCACGCGAATGTCGCCCTCGGCCCAAGCGAGAGGCTCTTCGTCAAGGAGCTGTGCTAGGGCCATACTGTACATCTCTTCTTCCTCTGCCTCGTCGATGAGATCCGAGCCTGTGTTGGCGACCCGGGTGTCCATCATCTCCTGCATACGGGCCTCGACGCGCTGCGAAAAGTTGAGGGCAAAGTTCATGTTGGATGCCTTCTTAAACTTGCCCTTGCGGGCATAGCCCTCATCGCCGTTGTGGCGCGGGCGTGCGACCCAGCCAATGTTGTTGTTGTGGTAGTAGTCCTGACGCTGGCGCACCTGCGCCTCAGAGAGGCCGGCACGCAGACCGTCGTCGTTGATAAAGATGGTAGCGGAGCCGCCGTGAGACTCGTAAAAGGAGACGGCCTGCTGTAGACTGCGAATAGTGGGGATAATGACCGACTCCATGCCCTCCTTATAAACGGGCATCTGAATAGTCACCTTGGGGAGCTCCATGCCATCCGCGTAGGCGCGATCCAGGCTGGGCTTATGGCACGAAAAGAATCGCGAGTTGGTGGTGTTGCCACCAATGGGACCAAGAATCTGGAAAAGGTCGGAAAAGACAATCTGGAAGAAGAAGAGACTGACGCAGGCCAGTAGAGGAATCGGAAAGACTAGAGCCATGCGAGTGTAAGACCCATCGAGGAGACACTCGCTGACTAGTCGACCAATGTAGACGCCGACGAGCAAGACAATGGTGAGGGCCATGGCGAGACCGATGAATACAGCAGAGGTACGCATTACAGGTCGCTTCAACGACTCTGGGCGCTCCATGGCTTTTTTCTTTGCGGCAGCAATGTCCTCGTCAGCCTCGTCAGGCGTCTCGGTGATGTAGGCAGTTTTCTCATCGATGCCATTGCTTGGCGTGTTATTGCCACTGGGAGTCATCACGGAGAGAACGGAAGGGGTGCGGAAGGGCGAAGAGAGCACCGTGTTGACCGTTTTGCCAGAGCCCCAGATCTAAACAAGTCAGGATGACGTATTCAACATGTTCAAGTTCAAGGTGCATACCATTGTAAGTAGTTTCTCTTCGAGATGCGCCGCGTGAGACAAGACATGCGATATGTCGTCATGCCAGACGAGCAGCATGCGCTCCTGCTGGCAAATACAGGCATACTGATACTTCTTGACGGTGGTGGGATGTGCGTGGTTGAGAGAGTCTATGACCTGCAGCTGAGAGCCGTCTTTCAAGCGGAGCTCAGTCTGACCTTCAGTCAGGGTCATCATGATACCCTCGAGCAGACGGGGACGAATTGTGACTGCAACAGCTAGATTCATGCGGCTCACCGCGTCATGGAGAACAGGGTGGACGGGCTCTGGGACAGAAAGATATTGTCCTCGAGTACGACGAATTAGCACGCCGTGAATATTGTTTGGATCATGGGCCGCATCGGGGTGAATCCAGCCGCTGACCATGATGCGGTTGTAGATGTATGTGGCCATCTGCGCAGGTCGTCAGTCTCTGCAGGTCGAGTTTGATCTTTGAATTGAAGAGCCTACTAACCGTTCGATAGCGAAAATCATCTGAGTACCGGGGCCGCGAGGGCGTCGACTGGCTCGTCCTTTGGTCATTATCGCTGTGGGAGTTTGATGAGCGCGTCGAAGCGTGTGAGAAATGTGATTGCTGGTTGGGTTCGGCCAAAGTGTTGCCCTGAGTTGTATACATCCCCATGCTGTGCAAATTCGAGGAAGGCTATGGCGCCTCCTTGCCTATGTTGAAGCTCGCAGGTGTATAGCGTTGCTCGAAATCGACTGTCTGTTGATGTAAAGCTGTGATGCTCGGCTTTAGACAGGTCGGCGTGCAAGCAGTGAGCGCGGGTTTCAGTCGCTACGTGGACATGTGGCAGCTCTATCAAAGGCTTTAAAAAAAGCAGCCAGAACGCTTTATCAGAAAAAGCAAATGAAGGAAGGTAAGAAAATATGTAAAGGCACTGAGTAGAGAGCAAAGAGTGTGTGGTTCAAGTGCCCAGAAATGATAGCAAACGGAGCAAGGACTAGCAGCGCCCTGCTTTCTTGTGAGACTACGGTGCAGGGGATATAGCCAAGAGGGGCGTAAAAGCGACTGAACTGAGTTGAATAGGCAACGCAGGAACTCCAGAATCATCAAGGACTGAGCGGAAGAGTTCTGCCGCTTCATCGGCGCCGGGCAAGCTGTCAGTGGCGTGCCGGCAAAGGGGGGGGGGGGGGGGGTTGGTTTGTTGGGGGTGTAGAAGACTTGTCTCTGTAACCGAAGGTACAAGTCAAGTACATGCGTCAAGTACAAGCGTCAACCAGGGTCATCCCAGGCTCGGATCCGCTTGATCGAGGTCTGTGTGGGCCGATGAAGAACGTGCTGAACATGTAGGGACCACATGTAGCCGGAGCTGCGCGTAGAATGACCTTTGATATGTCTAGATTTGGGTTAAACCAGGAACAGGGCCCGGCTTATTAGCGTGCAGCGAACAATGGCCGCTTCATATCGCCAGTGAGCCGTCCCACGGCCTGGCTTAGCGAGACAAGGATAAGCACGTTGCGCAATAGCGAAAATCCCGCGCACCAACATCAGCAACCTACTATCAGTGATGTAAATGACTCCGCTGTCTGCACTCTGCGCTCTATTGTCCTAAAGGGCAAAGGTCGAGGATGGGTTGCCTCTGACGCAAGCACTCTGGCAGGCAAAAGGTGCTGCTGAGATGGTCACTGTCGTGCGTCTCATACAAAAGGCACGAAAGCGGAATAGGCAAGTGAGTGGAGGTGGACGTCGCTGCTGAGCGCGGACAAGTCAAACGCCACCAGACTGTGGTTAATTGCAACGCAGATCCGCTGCGCATTTTGACTTTTTCTTCTCCTTGTCCCAGTGGTTCATTGGCCCTGACAAGCTCGGACGACAAAACAGGGAAAGAATAGACGCGAAATAAGTCACAGTGGACCGTTGCGGCAGACAAGAGATTAATCTCGCTGTCTGTTGAGCTTCTCGTTGATGTCGTGTGAGCTTCGCGAAGAGAAACTCCGAGTCGTGCATATCTCTGTTGAATCCGCGACACCTCTTTTGTCTTGGGTCTTTTGGTGGTGTGCAGGATCGGCGGCATCCGATGGTGTGGCTGAAGCTTGTCTTGGGCGTCTGCACCACCTGCAGGAGCACGACCGTTGTTGTTATTTCCCCTTTGCGATTTCCCTAAGCTGTGGCGGGACGACCGTTTTTCGAAGCAGCGCCACCGAAGCAAGGAATCCAAACCACCCAGCGCAGGATAGTCAGCTGTGCAGCGGTCATGGCGACCAGCCAAAAGAGGCCGTTTGCAGGTGAGAGTGAGCCAGCACAGCCATGTGCGACGAGGCCTCGTGTTCGCCTGCGTTCCTGCCTTGCAAGATTGGACTCAAATCATTTCAAGATTACGGATAGGCTGACCTTGTTGTGCACCTTCAACGGATGGCCAGCAAACACTGTAGCTTGCCGCAACTTGAGCGCTTTTCTCCATTCCCTTCCACCTTGCTGCTATCATCTTCTGGCGTATTTGTCAACATGGATGCGCAAAACTGTGGTGGATGTTTATTTGCGTCGCTGAATTCACGCTGCAGAGCACGTGGATTTGTGAGGGTTATCCGTGGTGCACTTGATGGTCAAGTCGAGCCTCTTCTGCCTCTGCCGTGGTGTGTGTGGATGCCAAGTTTTGGTTGAGTCTGGCAAAGTTGCAACCATTCGGCCTTGTACCTGGCCGTCGGCTGAGAATTGCATAGTAGAAGCAGGTACCCACCGCGTATTACTTGTATCCGTACCATTACCTAAGTAAATGCGTATCCAGTCCTACAAATTTCGGACCTCAATCATCGCAGCTAATGATTGTTTCACCCTATTTGCCGATGTCGACACACCAATAGAGACGGCGTCCTGCGAAGTGATGATCAAATAGATAAGAACTTACCGAAACAGAAAAACTCAACGCACCGAAGCATCTGCACCCCAACTAGTCTAGCTCCCGAACTGCCTCAGCCCATGCTTCCTGACGTTATCGCCACCGCTTGCTCACCGGCATCTTGCCTCCATCGGCCATGCCGCCTTTCTCATGATGAGACCTCTGAGGCCGTAGTGGCTGATGGCTTCAACTTTCCGGCAACGCACAGCCCACGATGCGAACCTCAGCGACAAGTGGTCGGGGCAAAAGTAAGTAAGCGGGACAACTTTAGATCGCGACGGCCGCAGCCCTACTAAGAATGAGGTCTTTCTGACAGATTATGAGCGCAGGAATTGCCAACACGACGAGACTCCTAATCTGTCGACCCCTGTCCGGCAATTGCACGCCCCCCCCCCCCCCCTCCTCGGGCCGCATTGTAGTTATCCTGCAGCACAGCAGGACAGGGCGAAATGCATATTGAGCGCCAGAAAACGCCAGCATGCCGCGTGCCACGGGGCAGCCTTATCCGGTCATACTACTACACAAGCTGGTGCACAGCTTGCGTAAGCTATAGAATTGACTGCGCTGGCAATATTCATTCAGCTTCCTGTCCTCTTGTGCCACGGCCAAGTTGCCTGCCCCGTACCCTGACGTTGTATATGCTCAAGACGCTTCTCAGCCGGTCCAGACATGGAGTTGCCAAGGCGTTCTACGAAGAAGCGCGTCAGGCCCTATCGTCCGACGTTGTGCAAAATTGCCAAATCAACTTTCCGAAAAGACGGGAATCATTTGAATTACTTTTCTTGCCACTCGAACTAGTCTGGCTGGTAACTCAGATGGACAAGGGTTCGAGTCTCTCGCTTCGGTCTCGGTGAGCATGGTCTCGCCATCTCGCAGCCACTCAGAGACAGGCGACACGTGGTACGGGACGCAAGGCCAGTCAGGCAGGCATTTCTCACAGGAGGGAGCACGCAATGCACATGTGCAAAAGAGTCGATTCTAGCCGAGTAATCTTCAGCCGCTATCAAGGTGCTGAAAAGCTGACGGGAGTGGCGTTCCAAGCACCCTCCTCGCGTGGTTGCACTGCACCAAAGAAGTCTGGACCTCTGATTAGTATAGCAGAATCGGGCGCGGAAATACAGGTAGGTGATATCGTGTGAGAACCATCTACATTCTTGTGTGTGCCACCTGCATCTGGCCGCCGGTAAAATAGCTCAGCCCCCAAACAAGGTTACTTGATCAACTACTGCAAGCTTTTATTAGAGTATCTACTGATGTGTAGGGTTGCATTATGCTGCGCCGTGCATGCCGCAGGCTGCATGGCCACGGATCCCCTTGACGACGTCTACGCAGCTGTAGCAGTCTGACGTGGCTGGCAGCCAAGCTCCGGGACGAAATTGCCGCAATTATTGGGACACATTTCGGTCAAGATGTTTTTCTAAGATGATAGCCAGTCGTCTTGTTATCGAAATCTCAGCCACCAAAGCGTAATCCATAGCGATCAGCGCAGCCACCAAAGTTGTCCGCGTATTATTTCACGGTATAAATCCCAAAGAGGCAAGTTTGCGTGATGAGCGAGAGCGCTAAATAGGTGCGGCAACAAAGGTCCCACCAGGTTTGTTGCGGCGAGCGGTCTAATCATGTGTGTTCCTCGGTCGCTATCTATCATGAATTGCTCCTGATAATAGCATTAGATGCGATGCTAGATGGGCAAGGAAATGGCAAGGGGCTGATTAAGGTTTGTTTCTGATGGCGCAAGTCGCATCTCATGCAAGCGGCATGGCATTTGCAATTTCTGATTCCTTTTGTCCCGTACACTAGGGCCTGAACGAACCGCTAGATCGACGCTAGTAATGAGACGGACTTTGCTCACCTTGTGGATCAAAGTGTTGAATATTTGTTACCGAGAAATCAGGAGCCGGGGCTTGATGGCGCCAGTCTCGGCTCGGAGGCTCATAATCGGTTCATGCACAGCGGGCAAGTGACCGGAAAGCATACAAGTATTTTCTGTAATAAGTTTCGAATTGTCAAAATATGCCATTGTGTGTTATTCCATCTTTGGTCGTAAATGTTCATGATTGTCTCCCAGATTAGTGATGTTCTATATCGTAGGAAAGGAAGAAGAAAATCAATTAAGCCGAACAAGATCTATACATGACCAACGTGACTCCTAAAAGATGCTTTCTAGACAATAGAAAAGAAAAATGGGGGAAAAAATTCCAAAAAAAAAAGGAAAAAAAAAAGGAAAAAAAAAAAAAGGACAAAAAAAAGAAAAAGCCTTGAAAGACCATCTACAACTCCTGTTTGGCGCCACAAGCACCCAACTGCCACATCTTGACGGAGCGCACCGTCATGCCGCGCTGGTCGCCCTCCCCCCACGTCGGCAGCCACTTATCACGAGCCTCCCAAAACGACCAGCGCGCATTGGTCGCGCCATTGATCCAGGGCTTCTCGCCGACATTATCGAGAAAGAAGCCGTTTGTGCCGCCCACGGCCACGTTTAGTATAAGGTAGAACGGCTGGTCAAACGGCGCGCTGCCCGTCGTCGAGTTGGAGCCTTGCCAGGGATTGTCGAGCAGCGTGTCGTTTTCCGACTTTTGCTCTGCAAAGCCGCCCTTTTCATACAGCGGCTCCCCTTTTTCAAATCCAATAAAGAGAATCTGGTGAATCTTGGAGTCAATGTAGAAGTAAATGTAATTCGGGGTCCACTGTATGCCAAACGTGTGCAGGCGGTCCGAGTACGCGCCGCGGCGCACTTTTTTCGCCAGCGTCGTCTTCCAGTACGCGTCGCTCCGGGGCGTCGGCCCCCAGTGCAGCGTGCCGCAGTACCAGTTGCGCCCTCCTTCGCTGTACTCTGGCCCGTTGCCGCGCGACTCCATAATGTCAATCTCGCCGGAGCGCGGCCACGCGCCGTAGACGTCGCCCTCGGGCATCATCCAGATGGCGGGCCAGAGCCAGTCACCCTTGGGCATGCGCGCGACGACCTCGACCATGCCGTAGCGGATGCTGCGGGTGCCCTTTGTGGTGAGGCGCGCGGAGCGGACGGGCGGCACAAAGAGGCCCTTTTTGGGGTCGGAGCGCAGCACGCACGCCGACGTGTTGAAGGCGCCGGTGCACGACTTGTCGGCGTCGAGGCTGAGCGTGTAGTTGGCGTACATTTGGTCGGCGGTGATGCTAGTCGTCTCCGTCGTGAGCGTCGGCACAATGTGCAGACCGTCGCCGTCAACGTACGAGTTGCGCTCATCCGTCGTCGTCCAGTCAAAGGCGTGGTTGCCGAAGCCGTCGAGCTGCACCTCGTGCGACCAGACGCTCTTGTCGAGTGTTTGAAAATTGTCCTCGTAAACGAGACAGTACTTGTAAAGGTGTTGTTCAGCTTGGGTGTCCCATCATTCAACTGGTCTTGTACCATTTTTTTGTTGGTGAAATTCACTTACATCCTTTTGGACATATGGTTTAGACATGAAATAGACTACGACACCGGCGGCGGCAAACCCCAGCAGGAGCATGGTGCCGACAATGACATTGTTCCACCTCGTCTTCTTCATGTCCTTGTCCTCTAGCCACGGCTTGGCATAGTCCTCGCGCAGGCGGTAGCTCTTGAACCTGCGCTTCTGGGTCGGGACGGGCGTACCCGCGCCGTGCACGACGCTGTTGTACGTGTAAGGCGTAGTTGTACCGGGCCTGCCGCCGTCGGCCGAGTGTCGCGGCGAGCCCTGCCACGGCAACGAGCTCGACGAATCTGGCCGGCCGAGATGGCTGCGCGAGCTCTGGCGGCTGTCGCCCGGGCTGGCAAAGGGGTTTTGAGGCGTGCTCATGGCTTGCTTGCTTGCTTGCTTGCT